>OX419585.1:9554698-9614846 GCA_948473455.1 Teleiodes luculella
AAGTTCTTCCACATCCTTCACAGTTTTACTCTATACTCTTACTAAATAAATCGGTTACGCTTTGAAAGAAAGACAAAGGAATACTTTACGCCTAATTGTAATGTAACCAAACGACTGCATGCGACCCCTGCTTAATAATAATAATTCAACTAGATCTTGTTATACGAAGCTGCCTAGTGCCTACAAAGAAATCTATTTTCAGAAATAAGTAAGAAGTAGAAAATGAAGCAAAATAAAAGTTCAATATTCACGTAAAAGGATAATGAACGCTAAGGAAAGGTCGCTGAACACCTAAATGTTTAATCCTGAAGCGTTGGCTAAGTATCCTTGTATGTAGAAGCTATTAAGTAGAACGACTTAGCAACTTACAAGCAACAGGCCTACCGTATAAAAAATCTATGTAACGGCAAGCTAGAAGTAGTGCGATGTAATTTATTCTGCGTGTGTGAGTGTTCTACAGACGCAAGAGTTCTGACCTGCGCACACTGCCATCTCCTTGTCTTTGTTCCACGTGAAAGACCTCGAAGCTTATATCAGAAAACAGCCAAACCAAACCTTCAATTTGCTAATCCCTATCCTTGCTTTAATGACTCTCTTTGTCATTTGTTTTCCAAAAGCAGCGATACAATGGATCTTCGGCAGTATCTAGCACTTACATCAACTTTCTGATGCAAAGTGATTGCGGGCTCTCTACCAAGTCAGGTAGGTTGAATACCGCTTAACAGGCTGTAGTGGCTTCTCTGAACGCACACTACACCAAAACCAGCAGTAGCAACACGCGTTGTAAATTGCGTTTTCCTCGTCCGCTCCTAGAGCTCTAGAGCGAGATAACATGAAAACAACTTATCTGACCGCTTACGTGAAGCAAATAAGGAGAAGGTCACATCGCCGAGACCAACTTATGCCCTCCTGCGAGCAAAAACGAGACGCAATGAAAACAAATCAATATCATCTCGCGTTTCGCGGCAGAAAGAGACGGCGCAATAACAAACCGGCATTTTATGCCGGTTAGCTCTACATACGGTTTCCAACCGGAAAACAACCTTACCTCTACATACTAGAATTTATTTTAGGTTTCTATTGAAGTTGTTTACAAACCTAGAACGCAATAGATAATTATTTTCTTGATGGAAGTTCCCGTTGTGAAATTTTCCATAAGTTGAGTACTTCGTAAGCTTTTTGTCCAGGTTATCGCACCTATTCTATGGAAGTTAATGTAACGGAGACTGTTCTAGTAGAATACGTTAGGGTTGTACCTATAGAATTATTTATTACATTTCCTTAAGCTGCAAATAATGTAACATGGGAACTGGATAGTGGTTTTAGATCACACCTGGCAACGCGTTGCAGAAACAGTTAGAAAAACCGCTGCAAATGCGGCATTTACCTGCCATGGGCGAGCTGATTTACCGCCGCGTCACGCACAGCCACACTCTTGCACGCTTTTTGTATAAAACTAGAATTTATGCTTATATGGCCAGTTAGATACACGGTAATACAGGTTCGCAACATACCGTTACTTAGTTCCTTGATACGGTACGACTCTACATTTATAATGTTTAACGAGTCATGTCTGTAACCAGCGTGTGCTTAAGTTGTACAAAAATGCTGAAATTAACTATTTGTTTTAAAGTACATTTAATAAATTCCATTGGCAAGTATATATTGTAATGCAATGATAAACATAGAGCGTGTAGCGTGCTGTGTTGCGCGTTAGCGTTGTTGGCTGCAGTTTCAATGCCGAGCCATTAGTAAAGCGCGCCGGCCGGCGGCGGCGGCGGCGACGACGCCGGGCTAGCTAGCTGGATCTAGAATGTATGTGGGTATATTGCAGCGATGCACCAGTCACTAACCGCCCACTCCGCCCCCTGACCTCGTCCTCTTCCGCGACCCCCCTCGCTACACGTGCAAGCCGCTAACCAAAATCATAGCTAGATAGAACATAAAGAGTCGAAGTTACGCAGCTCAGATAAATGGCCCGACTGCTACTTTTAGCAGATTTAGGTCGCAGCTCCCTCCTCCGAATCAAAGCGTCCAACAAACAGCACCCACACAGACGCAGTGATGCACTCCTACTGCATTGCACACATTGCAACCGAGCGGCACGTGTAACCCACACTAATGCACGCTAAGATATCTAGCTGTTATATTATAGATGAACGCAGCTATAGTTTAAAATGAACAGCACTTTTCCTTGGTTTGGTAATAAATATGCATCTACTGGATTATTACGGTTAACTCATAGTTAGAGATATCTACTTATTATATAACTAAACTTCTGATTCCTATCTCGTTTTGAAACTACTAGATTTCAGTATTAAATTCTAATGTAACTCTATTTCCTACGTATATCCATCCACAAACAACAAATAGGTTCACATAGTTATACATATCCTTTCCCTAAATCTGACCCGCTAAATAATGTTCCCTAATATTGAATAGGGTTCTATCGCGGAGGTGGAAATAGGTCAGTGGTGCAGCAGGGGAGGCGCCCTCGCTTCAGGAGGGCCCCCCTCCGCCCCCCTCCGCCGCCCTCGCCCCCGGGGCACCATTCAAACTTGATATACATACTCTGACTTTACCTCTATTAGCATGTCACACAATGAAAGAGTCGAAATGGAGGTGGGACCATAACCCCTGATAAATAGATCACGCTACCAATGAATGGTTTATAGACGGACTTGTTCAATGTTTAATTAGAAGATTTTTGCAAAACTTTTACGTGACAAAATCTGAAAGTATTATTTTTAGGATTGTATCTATATTTTATAAAAGGTATACTCAATATTCGCGCTACGGCGTAGCCCTCGTAGCGTTTCGTAGCAAGCTATGTCTTTATGCTACATGTTTACGATAAGGAGTAATTTAGATTAATATCTATTTATAGACAGATACATGTATTCAAAAGTCAGAAAACCTTTCGATCATAATTGGTCAAAAGGTAAACGAATTGTAATTAACGGACACTTTCAAGTGACATTCAGACTTTGACATTACGTCGAGAGTACATTTTTGACGTACAAGTCGCGTCGAGGTTTCACAGTCGCTACTGGGAGGGGTTTACGTCCTTGTACCTCAGAGAGGCGAGGGCATGCCGCAAATAACTGCAAGGCTATAGGGGCTGGCCTTATCTTAAGGGTTGCCAGATGATATTTGGCATCCTAAAAGGACATAAATGTAGAGCATAGCCAGCAGACCTAAAATAATACACACGGTAAAATTTAAATTACCTACATACACTTAAATAACTTTCCCTGCAAAATTATGTTTTCTAGGAAAGACGTCTTCATTCTGATGTAAACTTTTCCAAAGTTGGCAACCATAGTGCCGCGGCAAAGCGAGTGGATGATGGCTTGCGCCAGTATCGATCCAAATTCGTTGGGGATTCGAAGGACAAACCTTCCGAGAACATCAAGGCTAGAGCCAGGGTTCCAATGGGATTTTTCACAACGCAAGGACACTACCTACCTACCCAGTGAATTCAGCGAAGCGGCATAAGTGGCCGACCTCAATATTGCTTACATAGGTCATTCATGCGTCATTAGCTCCGTGCGGTGATTCACACTACGCCACGCCATGCACAAGCGTCACTGATAATTCGATGACACAATTTCACTGTAATCGTTTTCGTATTTCAGCGAAATCAGTTGAAACGCCTTTCCTAGCCGCCCCGTTAATAACTGGAATGTGTTGTGACATCACTGCTTTTAATAGCTGATAACAGATTTTACTATAAAATAAATTAATTGGTCCATAAAGTTGTGCTCGGTAAGACAAAGGAGTGCAACCTTCGCAGACCACCCTTGGCCGTGGTGATGCGACCCAGTTGGCACATCCTCCCCCCCGCGCCCGCTCGCTCCCCGCCTGACCTGACCTACTTCTGGATGCACTTGATATAGGTATGCCTCTGCTTCACATCCAGGAGCGGTGAGACAAAACTCCGCGCGCGCAACCCAATTCACTAGTCCCTGACATATTCGACCTATTTATAAACCCACCAGATTGATGAGAACTTCCTATGCAGTTATATACGAGTATCAGCTCAACCGACTGGAATTTTCAGTCTTGTAACCTACTATTTTGACAGTCTGAGAACAATGGAACGTTAGCGTTGGCAAATAAAGATGTCAAGGTAAAAACTGAACATTTCCCAGTTTTGTGACAATCTTGAAATACTCTCTACCTAAACTTAATTTTGTGAAGTATAACTACACGTGCGGGATTAGTCATTATGTATTTGTGGAGGTGTTTTATTTGCGGACGGTTGGGTTAGCAACAGGGCAGCTTACTGGCAGACTAACAGCTCGCCCGGGTGCCGAAATTATGTGGCATTGGCGAGAAGGTCGCTGCAGAATGTTTGGCAAGCCTCGCGGCTACGACTCGTACAACGGACGCCCTCAAGCTCTTTCGCTTCGGTAAGCGTATCGACTATTAAAATACCTCTCTAAATATTACTGTCGTTCTATTTCGAAACGCCCTTATTTCCTGCTTGTAACTGCCGGTTTAACCTTTGTAATGATCGAGTATCTACCTGCTAAAATTGACTTTATCCTGTCTCTCCCTCCAGTTAAATTGCTACCGTGTAAGCTTAATGTTTTTCAACTTGACCAAATTATGTAACAGATTTCTTTATTCGCTTTCATGTCTGAGTTGCGTATTACATACAATATAGATGAGATTAATTAATACGCGTCAGGCCTAGAACAGAGATGCGCTAGGCTAGTTGCCTAGTGCTCTATCTATCTAGCTCTAGCGTCGAGCGGCCTGCGCAGGAGTATGCAGCCACAAGGCCGCGACCTAGAGCTGCTTCCGCGTACGCTACATCATCGCTACAAATTTCATCAGGTGATTTCTACAATTATGCGACTTCAAACATGAATTCTATTCTAAACTTCATCGGGCACTCACACAAAACAAAATATACTGCGATAAATATCCCGTTTTAAATCATAATAATCATGAAAACAACCGTGAAAGCTTAAAAAAATATAGTTTCTTTAACGTTTGATTTGACATAGATAACTGATTTGAAATGTTTGTTGTTCCAGATCAACAGCATTGTGTACGAGTGTACGTGGCGCGGCTGCGGTCTGGTCACCACCACTTGCGCCTCCATTGAAACACACATCAGAAACACGCATTTGGGGTAAGACAATTCACTTCTTACTAGCTACAAAATAGTAGAAGTAATAGCGTTTAAAAAAAATCTCAAGTCAAGGTAGCGATTATGTGACCCGGGCGAGGTGTGAAGTTAGTAATTATCAGATAAGACAGTTTTACAATATAGGTAGGCGGCACGTGGCTGCATCGTCACGTGAACTGCGTTACACGTGTGCCGATTGCGCAATCACCAGCTGGCAGCGCGACTGCACGACTGGACTGCAACTGCACACTGCACATTTATCTCTAAGGCATGCGGCATTTCCTACTACGATAAGTAGAAACGTAGAAAGTTCTCTCAATTTTCAGCACGTGCCTGTAGCCGTGCGATGGCGTACTCTTCCGTTTATAAATCATAGTACAAATACAACCGCGATACGAATAAGTACTTAACCATCTATATTCTACGTCTTAAGAAACGTCGAATCAATGGCAATATGTAAGGGCCAATAAGTTTGTGTCTACTACTGAATCATAGATCAAGGTTTGATCGATTGACGATCCCAAAAGGTACTTAAATCTATTCTATTGATTCACATTTAGTATCTTGTTCCTTTACCGTGTTAAGCCGAGTACGTAATGCTACTTCAATACTAGCATTGTAGACTTGTCCTACTAGCATTCCGGTCAAACGTTATTGACAAACAGAACGTGACCAATTAAAGTAGCGCTAAATCGGGAATGACGCAAAAAAAATCCTCGTGACTTGGCCGTATAAGAGAGTTGTTTTTCTAAGTTTCAATTTGCTGGTGTAGCGAGCACTTAATCTGAAAGGGCAGCCCTTTGCTGACCCGGAAGCGGCGAGGCTTCGCGACAAGGTTGCTCGCCGAGCCCGCGGCCGCGCGCAGGCAAGGTCGCCGGGCTTACGTAACCGGCCCTATGCTCCTACACCATCGATAACATACCTATGTACTACACACCTACTCACAGCCAATCAGATACTTTTATTTTAGTCTGAGAAAAACAAGAAAATTACGTGATGATTCTAATCTTGAAGTTCTTGATTCTCTTCTCCTAAACTAACAGGATTGCTTAGGTTTTAGATTAATCCTAAATCTATAAGGAAGCTAGCGCATAACTGAGTTATGTCATTGAACATTTAAGTATTACTATCCCGGATTAAATCAATTTTTGTCCTTAATTCTCGCAACATAACACACCTCCATATAACATTGAATGTCGCTATTATGACGGATGACAGAACAGATCATTAGCAGTTTCATAGTCCAAGTTCAAGGGATATACACGACGGAAAAACATGATTTCAAAGCCTTGAATGAATCCAACGTAATTTGCTGCTATGTAATAATTCACTACACAATAGTGGAGGTTTTCCCTTCATGTGTTGTGGCAGTTCGGAGCCTACTCACGCATCATTACCATTACTTGTTTACAAGTACAAGTTCAAGTGCAAGGCAATAACACTATGTAAAGGAGACGGAAAATCACTACGTATTCTAGAATCTTGAAATACCTTATCTATCTTCCAACTCATCTGCTCATAAAAGGATTCAAGGGTATGGGGGGTACTTATATTATAGTTATAACCTAGAGCAACTAGGCGTCAATTCCGCAACAGAAATCTATGTTCTTCAGTATTCTTGAAGACTTATCTATCTACAGGGTTCAGGTGTAGTCGTAATTATGAAGTATGTTAGAATAGCCTTAAGCTGATCAAACATTTAGACACTAAGGTTAATAAATGGCTCAACAACGGTTGTAGAATCTAACCCTCAGATAAGAAGTAGAAGAGCAATCTGACTGTATTCTTTGATTGTTCTTTCCAGGCCGAAGAAAGAAGGTGAGAGTGACCACGAGGAAGAGTTCTACTACACGGAGCGGGAGGTATCAGTGCCGGCGCCTCCGCCCACCCTGTCCCATCAGGACATGTGTCGCCCGCCGTACGAGGACCCTGACTATCAGAGGCAGCTTGTCGGATCCTTCAGGTAAAAAGCTTATACATACTTTTGCTAAAGCTGATTAATAATCATTATCATTTTAGCCGAAAGATCGACCACCGACCTACGGTAGGTACCAGGAACTAGAAACGTTCCGTTGTTGCTAATGGAGAATCTTTCTAGAAGAGGGCTTTTAGTTTTTCCTAACAACCTGTCCCGTCCATATGCATGTGTTATGATACAAGTAATTGAAAAGACAAGAGAAAGCTAATGAGTTATTTTCTTTTCCAGGCAAGGACTCCTCTCAACCATGCAGAACACCGCGAGACCAATAAGCATTCCTGTAACGCATTCCTGGTCTAATTCGCATTCACCGGTACGTATCTCTGACCTGACAAACGAGATCTGGTGACATATTAGTTGGCTGCTGCTGACGCTGCTGTGAGTGACGAGAGATCAGCAGCTCTAAGATGGGTGGCATGTTGGCGATTGGGTTTAACCATGGTCTAATAGAAAAAAACAAGGTCTTCTATTCGGTCTGTCAAACTTGACACAAGCCTACGTCATCATATCCTTGTCGAATGCGTACTATGCGACAAAGATGAACAGCATGATGACGTAGGCTTGTGTCAATTCACGTGCTCGGAGTGTTAGACCTTGTATTTTTGGACCATGGGTTTGACGGTGTGGTTTGTCTGTACAGAAGCACATGAAGCTGAGCGCAGGCGGGTCGCCCAGCAGCCCGGGCCGGCGGCCGCGCTCCGACAACAAGAAGTGCCGCAAGGTGTACGGCATGGACCAGCGCGAGCTCTGGTGCACCCAGTGCAAGTGGAAGAAGGCGTGCACTCGCTTCGGGGACTAGCGCATGCGCCGCTCGCTCGCCGCGCGCGCGCTGTTGCCCCACAAGTGACGAGTGACGAGCCCGGACACCAGTGACTAGTGACAAACCAACTTGACACCGGCACACAGCTCTGCTAGTGCTACCAACAGTTATAAAGTGTCACTACGAGCAGCGTCGCCCTCGCTCGCGATCCGCTCAACTATTGTCAGTGCGGGTCGTGTTACAGTAGTCCGAGAGAATATATTAAAAAAGGTTTTTATCTAGCGTAAGCAGATGCGGAGTAAATATATTATTAATATATTGAATATGAAATTGAAAGGAGACATATTTTTGCTCTTTAAATGTGGCTCGCATATGAACATTGCCCACGTATTTTTGTAGCGCAGTAGATTCGCCTTTACTGTGACATGCAGACTGGGCGTGTCTCGGTCGACTGTGAATATTAGCTGTAAGGTAGATGTAAGCATAGACTGACGGTGTAGCGTGGAAACCATTGCCTAACTTAGCTGAAACAAATAACTCTACATAGTTAGAACATAACATCTATAACTTTCCATATTGTATTACCAATGATTATTTTCTCTGAAAAATAGCTTTATTTTCGGATGATGAGATAATTAATATGCGTTCATAGAGGTCATATATTTAAAGATATATCCGTTTGAACTTATATTCCGTCCACATTTGGGGATGTGCTTCGCCGGAGTAGCAGTACTAGCGATGCAGCGATTGGCGATGCTTCCACGCCGCACCAATTCGAGCACCAACTTGCTCGCCTTCGTAAATTCGACATGGCAATAACTCCATTCGAATATAAGTATTTCAGTGGTATTAATCACTGAATACCGTATCGACTGAACTTTAGATAATAAAAAGCGAGAGTAATATATGAAATTAGTCTTCTAAGTATCGAAAAAGACTTAAAATTAATATTAGACTAGATTGGAGATTGAAGGTTAGAGGGTTAGAGGTACATATCCAAATTTATTTATAAAGATAATGATGCCCAGGAACAAGGAGACAATACTCAGCGTCGCTCGCAGGCGCGGGGCGGGGGAGACACGCGGGGCGCCTTATCTGGAATCAACTATCAAGAAGACTGCTTCATATTACCATTGCTCCACACCAAGCAAGCAAGCAAGCAAGCAAACTCTCCACCACCCTAACACTGGTTCAACAACCCATCCAGCCGTTTGGACCGGAACAGATTGATTGATTACTACAGTACATAATAGACAGCTTTGAAGATTGTTACTAGCTACGATCGTTAACCAGTGCACATGATTCAAGGTGCAAACAAACTGGGCTTATGTGATTCCACGTATGTTATGTTACGTCCGTCAAAAAGAAAACACCTATTTTCATAGTAATTATATGAAAATTAATTATTTAGATCTACATTTAGTTATGTGACGTCGCCAATGCGACCAAATACCAATCTACGCGTAATATGGGATGATACGTAGTTTGTAACGTAATATAATATCACTTAACGTGGCGTGGAATCACGTAAGCCCAGTCTGTTTACACTTATAGTATTCATGTGCTATAATGCATCTAAACGAAAGGAAACCTTACATTTGTGTTACGTGACAAGTGATATGGAGTTATGCATGAAGCATACGTGAGGCAAGATTAAGGAAAGATTAGAATAAGCAAGAAAGAAGGCGATTGCGAGCTGCAATATTACTATGTAAGTATTATTATATATTACGACGATATATTATAAATTTGTAAATACATAATTAATTATTATTACCCATTATACCGTGGATTATATAAAAATGTATTCTATAATAACTATTAAAATGAAAGCAATGTTCGGATGTGTACATAAGATTATTATTAATTATTAATATATTGTTTGTTACTTAATGTGATCGTTTAATCGAAAGTTTTGTACGGATACGTGAAAACGCGTTTTGATCAAGCTAGACTAAGCGATTCGAAGAACGCGAGAGATTTTTCCTTACAAACAACACATGACAGCGCGGTTTTCGGATCTACCAGTAGTTACCAAGTTATTTGTAAGACTATAAATTCTTACATAAGTTTTGTGTAAAAAATCGATTAATTAAGAATATTTTTATTGAATATAAAGTTTAAAATCAGAAACAGTTTTATCAAAAGAGAACCGAAATGTGCCAACGGTGGAGCATCCAGTAATTATATGTTGAAATTGCCTTTCCAAGAGCATACTATGTATGCTTCTCACTATTTGGTGCTGACATCCTCTATAAGCGCACATTATTGAGAAATGTGTCTTTTTATGCCTGCGAAGTTTTCTATAGATGCCTATTCCAAATTACAATATACCGAAATATAATAATATAATTATGATGAATTAATGATAAACTAAAAAAATAAAATATATTTCAAAGTTACGTAATGAAATACCTCTCGTCGTGGTTACATGTTTCAATTTATACAAGTAATAAACCTAGATCTGATTTAGTAATATGTAGATCAATTTCAGTTAACATTGTGAAGCGTATATTTATTTCTTGCCATTCGCTTACCAGATGACGTCATACGGTGCGCAGGCGCCTTCTCGCACTAGATGTGTTTTCGTGCTTTCGTCACGTTACGCGATGTACCTGCAGATTTTACCAAAAATGTACATTTTCATTGCAATAATGGTTGTGATACTACATCATGAAGTTGTCATTTAGCAGCAAACTACTTTAGTTGAAGCATCGAAACTCCGCGCTCACCAAACCAAATGATCACGTTATTAGATGTAGACGTAACGTAGGCAACACACAACTCAGCTAGCGATTGTGACAACTGCCATACTGTAAGGACCTAGGTTTAACTACGACATAGTTTTAGCTTAGATCTTAGTGATATTTTAAGTTGAAGTCATAATAATAGTATTTAATAATGTTAGGTACAATTTAATTATATAAATAAAGTATAATTATTATCGTTAGGCAGACCGTGAGCTAAAGCAAGTTTTCGACTATTTTATTTCTGGCAGCAGAGCTTATTATTAGCTACTCTAAAAACAGTATTTTTGATAATATCAAATGGAGTGATATATTCAAATGCTATTTTCGTATGATTTGTAAAAATATCCGTTAGAGATAGGTGCGCCCACCGCGGGTGTGGTCAGCAATGTCAGCATTCGGTCAGCACCAGCACCGCGCGTCTCCGCCTCTGCCTGCCCGGCCTGCCCAGCCCGCCCGGCCTGCCCGGCCCAACCGGCCTGCCCGGCCCGCCCGGCCTGCCCGGTGGCACGCTAGTTTCATAAAACATACCGATCTCAATTTATTTCGAAGCTACTAGAGTTATGTATACAAATATCAATCTTCTTATTTTACTTAGTTCTAATAAACATAGGAGAATTTTTATTATTTTGAATAAAGACAACTTTATTTTTAATAAGCGATAATTTTACATACTTACTAATTTATTTAGCCAAAATTTTGCTCAATTTTGTATGCACTCAACACCAAAGTCATAATATTATAAACAAAAATACTTTTATACATATCAGTACAAAGAAGCATAATGAAATGAGTCGATGTAGGAGCATCTCGGCGTCCGCTAAAGATCAGTAATAGCTTATACGTGTGAGGGCGGAACGTTAGCGACCTCGACTGCGAGACAGTCGCCGGCCTCGTCCTCCCCTGCCAGCAGGGTAGCGATGACGTCACTCAATCCCGCGCTGTCCCCGCCGCCGGGGACCGAATGGCGCTAGTCGAGCTCTAAGTCTTATTTCTTACGATTCAGCCAGCGAGTGTACATGCCGAAAAGATTTATCAGAAAAAGTATATTTAGTGATTTAACTTGACACCCAAGTAGCCTTCGTACTTAGATAATATATTCCATGTTGTATTGTATTCTTATGATTGTATTTGTAAATTATTACGTGCTTGGTGCAAGTTGGTCTGAATAACTGTTATTGTTATTTCGGTATTTTGGAGGTTCAAGTGGGAGTTATTTTGAGTGCAATTTGAAAAAGGGGATTCCATTTAATCATCATAATCATAGTGTACGTACAACTCAGCGGACGCGTTGATGTCTTTTCGCAGTGTCGGTTCGCGGCGCACGCTTCAGTACAAAAGACTTCAACGCGCGCTACGACGATACTTTATAAATACTAATGAATAGAACAATTGTTTTCTTATAAACTTTCCTTCCATATGTATAATACATATAAGTGCTGACTTTGATTTACTTTACTTGCATGTATGTAAATATGTAAATTCACTATAAACGTTGTTGGTGAAATATAAAGCTTATTTTACCTTAAATTAGGTATGTAACAACAACTATGAGCCAAGATTATTGGATTGATTTCGAACAAAAATCCACTGCAATTAGTTACATAATGTGTAGCATATTTACATAAAGATGTATAAAATTAATAATAATGATTTGGATAAGGTGAACGACTATCACTGTCTTTAGTACGACTATGTTAAACAATTTATTTTTGAAGTTAGCCTTAGTCCCTCCCTAACTAGCATGTATTTCACATTTTCTTCATAGATTTACAGCACGTTTCTTATTGTATCATGTAAAAATTGTTGATTACATAATAAGTTCTAATTTGATTCACTTACCTATATTATTTTATTATTATATATCACAATTTGTTTAATGCTTGTATTGTAAATAAATTGTATATTATTATGATTACATTGATTACCGTACATATGTGGGCAATTACAGTTATAATTTATGAAAATATGTCTCCTGCTAATTAGTAGGTTCTATAGATAAGCATAATGAATACATTATAAAATTAATTTGCTGTTTGGTCATCTAGAGCGCGGGCGCAGCGTATTTCTACTAAACTAGATCTCAGTGGTATCGAAGCCTGCCTTGCATCCTCGGGGCTCTCACAAGCCTTGGCTGCGGCACCTTCCTAGCACTATGCTTATTAGACTGAAGGAATACGCGAGCCGCTCCGATCAATACATCTGAATTATCTTGGAGTCCAATAGCATATAGATATACTTTGGCTTAAGCTCTTATTTCGTGTGTTTTAGACTAATACCATCTTCATAATATAAGTATCGTTTGTTAGCGTTGTACATAACAGCCGCTGAACCGATTTCAATACAATATCAAGTGAAAAATCGGCAAGCAAGCACGAGTATGTACGAAGTAGTGGTCGATTTAATTTGTTAGTTTTAACGAACTACTTATTGGAAATCCTTTATCTATCTCTTGCATAATGTTGTCATATAATTCCTGCTTGACTGACGAGATACAAATGATGATATTGTGGTCCCGTGAGTGTGGGCGTGTGTTTGTGTAAGGTGTCTTAGAGCCGGTGTAGCGTCGCCGCGTCGCCGCATCGATATAACATAGTTACCACTAGTTTTAAGATTGCGACATTGAGATCAAAGTGATGTTGTTTGATTGAAATGATTTTCTTTGTTTGGATAATATATGAATTTCCATTTAGTTGTCAATATCACAGCAGTTTTTACCGTGACTGTCAGCCCGGTCTGTTTTCTGTTGCTTGGAAGGATTTTATTACTTTCCTCTTGATTGTATTAATCGTATCTACTGCCCTTTAGTTCATTATAGCCTTCCAGCATGCAGAAACATCCTTCAATGGGATAAATGGTAAAAACTAGCTGGCAGTTATTCTACTGTGATGTTAATAATTCTATTTATTATTTTGTCTAGATTATTATTTATAAATTTAGCGTTGAATGTGAATGTGTGTTATATTTTAATAAAATATTAGATTAGGCGATGTTACTTTATATTATATCTAATGCTAAAAGGTCCAGAATGTGTTCCAAATTATTGATTATAGATATTACAATTTATAATTAAATTAATGTTTTTGTTAATATGTTAAATTGAAATATCATTCAAATATTAGTATTACATTTTAATTATAATCGGTATTGTTTTAAATTAATTACGAACATCACACAACTGCATCCTTATAGCATTAAACACTATTTGCTCTCTACTATGACATAAAAATTGTGCATTTGAAAAGTTATTGACTGTGAACACAAAGTTTGCGTATGTACCTACTCAATTTACATAAACAGATATATAATATGTCATGTCATACCTACATGTAAAACGAAAATGTTGTAAGAAAAACTGTTATATTTTAAAGTCTATTTCGAGTCGAGTAGACATTTTGCCTGAATTATCATACCTCAATAAGTTTAGATTGATATGTGTGTTTTGGAAAATAATATATTATTTGAGTTAGTAGAATTATGCCGTGGCATTATTTGTTTTACCTGCGTTAACAGGTAAATTATAATATTATATACGGGTAATCTTCCCGCAATATGTAAAACCCTATGTAACAGTTAAATAGCTTCCAACCAAAATATTATTCTAATTGGATTCTTTTAACTCTTGATAATAATATGGAAAGTACATTTTATTGAACATATTAATAGCCACAGTAAATCTATGGTAAATAGAACAAGGATGAAGAATGTTGTAGGAACAACTCTATTATTAATTTATTTCAGATCGTGTTATTCATTGATATATATTTACAAATATAAACTTTAGATTTTACAAATATTGTTTCAATTTAACCTATAAGTAATTAATAACAATAACAATAGGAAGTCACAGACCTACCTACAAGCCTCTACAAAACAAACTATACCCATTATCTAGGTGGATTATGAGTCCGCGGTTCTGTGATGAAACTTAATCTCAACCTAAACAAAAGTTCCAAAAGTTTGAGTGAACCAAATCAAACCCGTCAAACAAAAGTAAAAAGCGGCCAAGTGCGAGTCGGACTCGCCCATGAAGGGTTCCGTAGCAGCAAGTAACATAATATAAAGGTTCTTGTAGTTCGTTGTAACTTTGATCGATTTAATAATACTCGTAGTGAAAGGTAAATTGCAGTTTACGATTTATGACTTACTAAAAAAAACTACTTACTAGATCTCTTTCAAACCAATTTTTCAACAGTATAGTTCTTATAGTTTCGGAAAAAAATGGCTGTGACATACCGACGCCGACGGATAGACAGACAGACATGACGAATCTATAAGGGTTCTTTTTTTTTGCTATTTGGCTACGGAACCCTAATAATAATGAATGAAATTCATTTCTCTAGCTTTGTCCACCGCTCTGCCCGCGTAAACAGTTTTTCCCGTGGGTAAAATGTATTTTCTTGTATGGCTTCACTAAGCTCTATTTTATCTCAGTACCAAGTTTCATCAAAATGGGTTCAGTAGTTTTGAAGTAAAAGCGCAACAAACAGGCAGACAAGAAAACTTTCACATTTATATCATTAAGTAGGGAGGTAGGTAAGGTAACGATCAATTTCATCCCGTTGCGGTCTTCTAAGATTTCAAAATAATAATTTCAGAAAAATGGCAACCATGTTATGCAGCTGAATTTCCATTCGGGTGCTAACAGATGAAATGCATTTAGTTAACTGTGGCGACGACGGCGGCTGCAGTCCAAAGCTGGCGACGCGTCGACGGTTGCAGTTAACAAAGCTCCTCATTAGACGAGTAGGTCTAATATTCGTTGTAACAAAGTGCAGTTCGTCTGTTAGTATTCGTTGTCGAATTTTGCGACTATTATTTATTTATTTTATTAAACAACGTTCAAAATTTTAATCATACGAGGAAAGATTTGTATTTTTGTGTGTGTGTGTGTGTGTATGTTTGTAATACGCCTATGGTTTGTAATGAATAAACTCAAAAACTTCTGAACCGATTTCAAAAATTCTTTCACCATTAGAAAGCTACATTCACCCTGAGTAACATAGGCTTTAACAGAGGCAAAATGCCTCATTCCCACGGGAAAAACGGTTCACGCGGGCGGAGTCACGGTGAAAAGCTCGTTCTCCCAAACTTCGATGCGTTAGGTACTATGTCCTTATTGAAAAAACCGGTCAAGTGCGAGTTGAACTCGCCTGGAGAGGGTTTCGTAAAAAAAAACTAAGTTTTTATCATAAATCAAAATGATCGAGTTTAAATTATGGTACACGGATGCAAAGCCGTGACCCAGACGGATTTGTAATTGACAATTAATGAATTTCGAACATTGAGACATTTGGGTTGTAATAGTTATATTTTTCTCTTTGTGGAAATTAGACTTTGAAAATAAAAATTTTTACTAACTATACCGTGTCACCTTTGATTATATACAACACTAGTACATACTATATTTATTCTGTGATACAACTCAGGAGTTGTATACTTATATCTAATCAAAGCGTGTCTAATCAAAATGAAAGAGGGGAAAAACCTCGGAAATAACTAGGACACCGTATATATACTATATTTATACTGTGACTAGGATAAACGCTGAGTCTATAGGTATGTAAAAAGCAGGTGGGTTGGGTTGTACAAACAAACAAAACAAAATAATAAGGAATAAATAAGAATAGAATTTCAGATTCGGTTTTATAAATCATTTTCATTTGCCTTTCTAAAATGTAAAGATGACAAAAACTTGACATTTGTATTTTTTATCTGTGACTCAGCTGTCGAGTGATTGGCACATACACACACAGCAAGAAAACTTATTGATTTCTACCATTTTACAGAACAAAACAAGCCCTTTTGCGTAATAAAATACAAAAAAATCGAGTAAATTGTACAAGAGATATTTATAATCCTTTGAGGGGCACTGAGAGTGTTTCATAGCGATGGGTGCAGTGTTGGGTCTTTGTTCCGCAGCACAGGTAAATATTTTTCATAATTCAATTAATTTGTTAGTCACAAGAAAAACCCCGGACTTGACTCTCTGACCAACCACTTTTTTACTTGCCTGAAATTATAGCAATTTAATAACACTTGTAACTTTTCAGATGTCTGATGATCCGTAATTAAAGTCAATGTACTTTTGTTATTTTCACTTTGTCTGCTAATCTGTTACACACATACAATGTAGTTTTCTACGTACTATAAATTACTCTGACAACCTTTATCTAACAGTTTATATACCTATATACATAATTTCGTGAATATATTACAGATGATGATTAGTTTACTAAGCCATAGTCATTTTAATTTATTTTACATCAATTTGATATTTAAAATTATGAGATCATTATGTTTTGACCCTTTCAACCTTCGGATAATATTATGTACAGAAACCAGCATATGGGTTTGGACATTTGCACTTCAAAATTCACCCCTAGCACCACCGAATATAGGTACTCTCAAGGCCAAAATGACCAGCCTCATGTGCTGCTTACTGTACAAAGCCACAACCTCTGCTCCTGTTGGCTGTACTTTGCTGGCTGTGCATTATAGGGACTAAAAACCAATTTATATGTAGAAGTTTACATGCATTTAAAAGTACTTATACAATGTTTTTCGTAATAAATTGAATGTATTTTCATGATACTATTTCATTAGCAATTTTTGATACCAATTTTGGAATGAAGGAACAAAGCATTGTGCATAAATGAGCTAAATTGAAATGCTTAAGCCAAAATCCTCCCCAACCTATAGCTATATCTTCGGAATTACATCATTTTACATAGGTAATAGGTCGGTTCGTAAAATTTTATCAGTTTTTCTAAGTTTTGTTTGAAAACTCGCCTCGACGTCGAAAAGTGATTTGTAAATTTGTTTGCTCGGCGTGCTCGCTGTGTTGCTCGGCGTGCTCGCTGTGTTGCTCGGCGTGCTCGCTGTGTTGCTCGGCGTGCTCGCTGTGTGGAGCGGCGTGCTCGCTGTGTGGCGCGGCGTGCCCGTGTGCTCTAACTCTGGCTCGCTGTATGTGCAGCTGGCGTGCTGCTGCGGCAGCGCGGCGTGCTCGCTGTGTTGCTCGGCGTGCCCGTCGTGCGCCAACTCCACGTCCACCCGGCTGATGTACACGGTGATGCTGCTGCTGGTAATGGTGCTCGCCTGCGTCACTCTCGCGCCAGGGTTGCATGACCAACTCATGAAGGTGACCAATATTGAGTAGCTATATAATTGTATCTGCAAGTGGTTGCCAGATCATAATCAAATTTAGTCCAAGAGCGAATTTTGTTTAGGTCCCTTAAATAAATACACTCGTATGTTACAGTATTTTTAATAGTTGCAATTTGTTATAAGTACGAAATTATCCATCATACAGTTTTGTATGAAAATAAATTGAAAAAATGAAATATACATAGTTAAATACATCTGTTTGGTAAAAAGTTTTACTCAATTGGAAAAAAATAAGAAAATTTGATAATTGATAATTAAAAGAAAAACGTGACATGGTGATTGATACACATTTTTTATATTTCACAGGTACCATTTTGTGTAAATTCTACAGGACTGGTACCAGGAAACTTAAAAGTGGATTGTGATCAAGCTGTTGGTTATTTAGCTGTTTACAGGTAACCTTTTTTCAGATAGATTTTTCTTCCAATAATACTGTCTCCTACTACCTATTGTTTTAGTCATACAACTGCAATAAATTTGTTTTGTTCCAGAATTTGTTTCGCGACATGTCTGTTCTTTGTGTTCATGGCTCTCATCATGATAGGTGTGAGGTCATCAAAGGACCCGCGAGCCGGCATACAGAATGGGTGAGTACTAAGTGTGTACATTTCTGTTGCATAAAACGAATAAAAAACGGTATTAATTCATGTAACCTTGTATTCCACTCAGTCCTCTTACTCAGTGTCTTTTAGCATTTAGAGGTTGCCACTTAGTCAAGCAACAGCAAACCAACTCTAAGATAACATTTTATAAGAACCCGACCAGGAAAAAAAAAACTCGCCATTGCGGATTTTCAATGGAAATAGTTGCCAGAAACAAAAATATATATTTGGCACCCCTAGAGCAAGATTTTTATTTTTCTGATCAGGCTTTAGGGCTGCCACACACCAAAAGGTGTCGCACCACGATCTGTAATCTATTAACCTGAAATACGAAGTTCATACTGAAAGTGTCGCAGACGCAATGCAGCACGTCTGCGTACATCAGACGCACGGCAGTCTGCGAGACGAGACACAAACGTCGCACGCAAGTGGAACGGCAACGTCGCACGCGCGAAGGCGTACGTAACCGTTGTATTACACGGGATTTCCTATTGACACTCACTCCGCGCTACTGCATGCGTCTGCGTGCGGCCTTCTGTTGCGCGGTGCTGCAGACGTATCCGGTGTGTGGCAAGCCTTTAATACCATTGATGCCTATGAAGCGTTTTAGATGAAACTGATTTAACATGTTACTTACATTTTACTTGCAGTTTCTGGGGCATCAAATACATGGTCCTTATTGGCGCAATAATAGGGTCGTTTTTCATCCCGGAAGGATCATTCGCCCCGACCTGGATGGTGTTCGGCATGATCGGCGGGTTCTGCTTCATAATCATACAGCTTATCCTTATCATTGATTTCGCCCACTCTTGGGCAGAACGATGGGTCTGTGAGTACCATGTTGTATTTCTACATTAAAACAACCACAATCTTCAAATTATTAGTGATGATCTGATCTAGTCAGCCCAACGACGAACATCCTTAAATTGTAGAATTAAACTAGAATTTTCTGATACTTAGCTCTTTTTATAAATAGCTTTTATTTATACATATTATCACATGTCAGAAAGGGTAGGTGGTGTAGTGTTCACTTCACAATTTGGCTGTCTTCTGTGGAGAAGAACTCGCCGGAAGAAACTGCTCAGACGTGCATCTTTTCAAAAAAATTTACAAAATTATTAATCAACTAGCTGCCCGCCCGCGGCTTCGCTCGCATTGGTTTTCGTCTTTTCCCATAGGAATAAGATGTTTCCCAGCCTGAAAAAGTAGCCTATATCACTCTCTGCTACTGACTTCCAATAAGTGTAACAAACACAGAAACATTACTTTCGCATTTAACCACTCACCACTCACTTTTTTTCCGTGGGAATGAGGTATTTTCCCGCGGTAAAAGGTAGCCTATGTCCTTCTGCAAGGTTTATTCTATCTCTGTACCTATCTATTTTTTTATTACACTTTTCGCCCTGCGGCTCTACCCGCGCCAACAGTATAACATATTTTTTCGGTTAAAGTAGCCTATATCCATCCCCAAAATCTATTCTATCTCTGTAATCAAGTTTTACCAAAACACCCCTTTAGAACTACCATTTTCCCGTGGGAATGAACTATTGTCCTGCGGTTACAGGTAGTCTGTTACCTTCCCCAAGGTCTATTCTATCTCTGTATCAAGTTTCATCAAAACTTCTGGCCCACCTTACCAAATTTCCCGTGGGAATAAAGTATTTTCCCGCGGTAAAAGGAAGCCTTTATCCATCCTCAGAATCTTTTATATCCCTGTACCAAGTTTCATCTTATTTTTCCGGCCACGCTACTATTTTTCCCGTGGGAATGAGGTATATTACCGCGGGGTAGCCTTTATCCATCTTCAAGATCTATTCTATATCTGTTCTGTATCAAATTTCATCAAAAAGTTCCGCCCGACCAACCATTTTCCCGTAGAAATAAGATATTTTCCCGCGGGAATGAAGTATTTTCCCGTAGTATAAGGTATCCTATACACATCCGCAGGGTCTATTCTATCTCTGTACAAAGTTTCATCAAAACTTTCCACCCGCGCTGCCATTTTTCCCGTGGGAATGGGGAGTTTTCCCGCGGTATAAGGTAGCCTATGTTAATTTCCAAGGTCTATTCTATCATACCCCAAGCTCAGATTGGTATGAATAGATATCAAGTTTCCACCCCACGGTTCCGCCCGCGCTTGCAGCCTTTCCCGTGGGAATGAGATATTTTCCCTCAGTAAAAAGCAGTCTATGTCCGTCCCCAAGGTAAATTCTATCTTTGTACCAAGTTTCATTAACATCGGTTCAGTAGTTTCGGAGCCTATGCAATTATAAGGAATATTTTAGGTATTTTTTTACACCTTGGGTTACATTATTGAAGTTTTAGTAAGGATCCCTAATTATTTTTAAAATAAAATATAGCCTATGTTGCTCAGTGTGAATGTAGCTTTCTAATGGTGAAAGAATTTTTGAAATCAGATCAGTAGTTTCGGAGCCTATTCGATGCAATCAAAAAAACAAACAATCAAACCTTTCCTCTTTATAATATTAGTATAGATAGCTAGTCAAGTTCCGTATTTGGCCGTGTGACATATGCTTTGGTGGTCCGGCAGCAAACTACGAGGAGTCGGAGTCCCGTGGGTGGTACGCGGCGCTGCTGCTGGCGATGCTGTCCTGCTTCACGCTCGCCATCGCCGGCGTCGCGCTGCTCTACGTATACTACACTAAAGTAACATGCATACACATTCCTACTAAATTTAATGTTGAATTACACATAAATTCTTGTATTATACTATTACCAGGCCCGGCACACTCCGTGCCAGAGCTGCAGAATATACCTACGCCGGGCGGCCTTTTACATAGACAATAAAGTAAAAACATAAGTGGTTAATAATTCACTACTACAATGAAAAAGGCCCTGCCCCTCTAGCATGCCCGGTCCACACGTGACAGACATAACTTTATCGTGCGTATTCTCTTATCCTATTTCAATATGGCGGGTTTCTCGCGCGACAAACTTTTGTCAGAGCACTACATGTTACGGGTGCTGGTTTATATTTTTATGCTCTTAGCACAAAAATGTTAAAACACGTTAAGGGCTTGTCTAAAAAATGTACGTCATAACTCAAACTAGTTTATTGCAAGTCAACAATGGGTACAATTCACAGATCTTACAATTAGGTACAGACTCGAGTGACGCCCTGAAAGGGCACAGCAATATTGCGAGAGAGCGCATTTAAAATTCTGATTGGTTGTTCATTTGGCCGCGCAGGCCGACGGCTGCGACCTGTCCAAGTTCTTCATCTCGATAAACCTGATCCTGGTGGTGATGGCGAGCGGCGTGTCCATCCTGCCGGCCGTGCAGGAGCATCAGCCGCGCTCGGGGCTGCTGCAGTCCTCCGTGGTGGCCCTCTACGTGGTCTACCTCACCTGGTCCGCGCTCTCCAACTCCAAGGCCGAGTGCAAGCTCGTGCCTGGCAGTGGAGAGGTAACAGAACACACATTACTATTATTGTTATTACGTATGGTATTTTAAAAAGATTTGCAACTGAAATTATATAACAAAATTTTATTCTTCACGAAGGCTCAAACCTTAATGGTAAAACATTAAACTTTTAAATGGGCGTGTCTTCTTTAAAAAGGCGTGTGTCCTAAATTCTAAATAAATTCATTTCTAATGAGCTGAAAATAACCTCGGCATGTATTTCCTGCCTAAAGCTGCGATTCTACCAGAGATGGGCGAGGATGTAGCGAGAAATGTGTTTATCAAAAACCAATAGAATCTCTTCATTTAGCTCGGCTCAGTCCGCACAGCGTCTCTATTGGTACTTTGCAAATACATCCTCGTCCATCTCTGGTAAAAACGCAGACGTTAATAAAAACTTCATGATCCAAAATATATCAATGGTAAAATAAAAGATTATTATTGATAAAGACACAATGACGCAAGCCAATTTCCAAATTTCTGAGAGAAATATTTTTTTAAACAAATCATACTAACTCAATTAAATATTGTTTGGTGTTTCAATCATATAAAAGTACATTTTATTCAAATATTGTATTTATATTTTTGTATACTATAATATATATGTATATTATATCCTATTACGCTTATCCAGGATCCGGCCGAAGCGACCTACTGGGTATGTAGACGGGGTGAAGACAAGCTTGGGTTTCTGAACGCTTTTCCAAATCCCTAAACATTTCTTACTTGTTAAATCTCGTTTAATATATTTTTGTGTACTTGTCCATAATGCACAGAACCAGCCATCACACACCATTTTATTGTGCTTGCAAACCTACATAAACAAGACATACCAAAACCACGAAATGTGTCAATAACACTAAAACCTTGCATTATTATTAGCACACCCACCGTACAAATAGCATGAGACATGAATATGAGTCCAATGAAGGAGTGAAGAGAATGTCTATTTTGTTTGATACATTATTATCTATACCAACTACAATGTATTTAAACATATGCCCATGCTATTAGGGTGAAAACGCACTAGAGCGACACTGCATCGGAGCAGCGCGTGGCGCGACAAGGAATATATTCTTGCCATGCCACTGTTTCTTATGAAATAAAACGCACTATTAGCGGTACTACAGCGAAGCGGCGCGTAGTGCCTTTTATTACCCCCGACGAAAAAGGGGTGTTATAACTTTGCCGTGCGTGTCTCTGTGTCTGTCTGTGGCATCGTAGCTCCAAAACAGATGCGTCGATTTCCATCTAGTTTTTTTTTGTTTGCAAGGCGTCACAATCGAGAGTGTTCTTAGCTATGATCCAAGAAAATATCTTCAGCCATTTGAAGATTATCAGCTGATGATCAGCTATCAGCAGAAATGATCAAGTAACGGTTTTTTGGCGAAGGTTAATTTTCTTAAATTTAATGTTTTTTCAAAATGAAAAGTGGCAAGAATATTTTTCTTTACGCGACGCGCCTCTCCGCTGCAGTGTCGCTCTGGTACGTGCTCACCTTTATATTTACTGAAATTCCCAAAAGAGAAGATGATGTGTGAACAACTTAGGCTGCTGAAACTTAAAACTGCGGTACATTTTTTATACATTACGAACGAGTATACTTAAAACTTTTGCACAGAATAGAAATTGGCGTCGGTAACTATTTCACATCGATCATTTACAAGACCTTTGACAACTTCGAAACCCACTCGGTATGGAAGGAAGGATCGCAGATTTCAGTTTTCGCAGCTAGTCTGGAACCGATTTTGTATCATTAGTCACCAATACTTCTAGTTTCATGTTATGTATCCGCTACTTTAATAGTGGCTATATTTATCTTTTACAAATTACATAGTAGTAGCAGCTGCCTGAAGACCATAAAAAGGCCGCAATCAGTTGGCGCGCTCTAATTACCGAGCCATCGCCAGCCAAATTTTTGTCATTTAGTCATGAACCTTTCACAACTACATAAGATACGTAATCTTTCATTATGGAAAGGGAGTCGCAAAGCAAGTAAGAAAGCAGCTGCTTTCGACACTTGCCGTTTAGAAATCAGCAAGTTTACATGCCAACCGATTGCGGCTGATGCCCTTTTGTACTAAACGAGTCATAGTCATTTCCCTTTAGTCCTTTCCTTTAAATGTCACAAATAAAGATTTTTGATTTTGATTTAAAAGGGATAATACAATACAATATACTTCTTGACACCAAAATAAACAGTACAAAGGATAACTTAAGCAACATTTATGACGAAGGGAGAAAAGGTGATTTTGAAGTTTAGTGCAAATAGGTATAATTTTAGCGGCAAATAACTTGAACAAAATATCACAGCTGCGCGCGAAAGACAAATTCATGGTAACGTGTTTTATTTTTTCTCCAAGCTCATCGCTCCGCTTACCGCTCGGTTACTCAAGTTATTTGCCGATGTCTATAATAATGTTTATTTGAATGAGGTTGTCTAAGAGTGGTGTGTTTGGCAGGCGTCATTCGACAAGCAGGCCGTGATCGGACTGTGCGTGTGGGCCTGCAGCGTCCTCTACTCCTCCATCCGCACCGCCTCCTCATCCTCCAAGATCACCATGTCGGAGCACATCCTGGCCAAGGAGGGTGGCGGAGGTGAATATCGTTTTTTACTACTTTAATTATGTTAAGACGCTCCTACACAGCAGTTATTAGCGCAACACAAAAAATTTTGAAAGTATGTTACGTTACTCGTATAGACTGTTTTGTTTTAAAACAAAACGTTACAATCGGTTTCATAACTGCTGAATGGGAGACATTAACATAAGATGGATGGACTAATGCGAAACTAAAATACACTTCTCATCAAAAAAATCGAAACACCTTGCAAGTTTACGTTTTGTCAGGATTATCAGAAAAATGTGTACATTTAGGAATAAATGTTAAATGTCGTTTAATAGTGAGTAATATGAGCTTATCAAATCTTAATGTTAATGTTCTAAATTTAAATGAATTTTTCATAGGTTTCGTATTTTGTTAAATGAGTCATTTTTATTCCGTATGGAGTATAAAGGAAATGGATAAAACAACACACGTAAATGAAAAAAAAAGCTAAAAAACGTTTATTTAATAACTTGTATTCCCTCCCCGAGCTCTAATTACTGCTTCCATACGGTTCTTCATCGATCGGATGAGAGTCACGATCACATGCTGTGGTATATTGTCCCATTCCTCTTGGATTGCATCTTGCAGCTGGCTAAGTGTTTCTGGGGCAGGATCTCTTGCTCGAATTCGTCTCTTTAATCCATCCCACAGATGTTCAATGGGATTCATGTCCGGGCTTATTGCTGGCCATTCCATAATAGAGATATCGACTTCGTTAAGATAATCTCGTACGACGCCCGCGGTGTGAGCCCTAGCATTGTCTTGCATGAATATGAAGCCGTTGCCAATAAAATGTGCATAGGGCATCACATGAGGCTCGAGACACTCTTCGACGTACCGATGACAGTTTAGTGCAGGCAGACGTGGCCCAGACACGAAAGCAAGCTCTGTCTTACCGTCGGCGCTGATTCCTCCCCAAATCGTCCACGAACCGCCACCATAGCTGACCTTTTCTTCAATGCAGCATTGTGCATAGCGTTCTCCGTCTCTTCTGTAGACCTTGTTCCTTCCGTCGTTACCATACAGCATAATTTTACACTCATCAGAAAAGAGAACTTTGCTCCACTGTAGGTATGACCAATTTAGGTGCTCACGTGCAAAGTTAAGGCGCGCTCTTCGATGGTCTGCAGTTAATTTCGGCCCATTTGCTGGCTTATGCGGTACCAGTCCACGATCCTTCAACCTTCTTCTAATTGTAGAGTCACTTACAGCCACCCTTCGTACAACACGAAGCCGCTGCTGCAGTTGAAAAGCGTTAAGGCGTCGATTTCTTAAAGAAGTTGTTACAATAAATCGATCATCTCGCTCAGAAGTGACCCGATTCCTGCCAGATCCTGAACGGCGCGTGAACAAACCAGTCTCCCGATAACGTTTATAGACTCTATGAACAGATGACAGGCTTAGATGCAGTCTTGTAGCCACAACACGCTGACTAAGGCCAGAATCCAGCAATGCCACAACTTGGGCGGCTTCTGTGGGCGAAGTATCCATACGTTTTAGAAAAAAAACCTTTTTTCAGACGTCCCAAAGTCACAGTATTGAAATAAAAAACAAAAAGTTTAAGGATAGGCGCCAATTTTTAGTTTTTAAACGCTAAATGTACTCCAACCCTAAACACACATTTGTCTCAAAACAGTGATTCATTTCGTTTATAAGATAAACAAATGAAATTCTAATTTTGAATTTAGAATTTTCGCTTATTACTGTAATGGCCAAACTGCCAGCTATACATTTATGTATTTTTTTTCATCGTATGAATTCTTTTTTGTGTTAAATTCGGACAGAAACAATGAAAACGGAAGTGTTTCGATTTTTTTGATGAGAAGTGTAGATGCGTGTTCGTTTTGTTTTTTAAATTTAGTTTTTAGTTACTGCAACCATTCTAAATTAGTATTTTCTGTCCTTTATTCATAAAATAATATTTTTTGTCTTCAGTCTTTTACTGAAGAACTCCTAAAAGTTGCCAAATTAACAGAGAATGTTCGAGTGTCTGCGCTGCCACGGCGGTATATTGTGGTGAACTTGTTAAATTAATTGTTTTCCAGGATAACCATAACTGGTAGACCGATCTCTTAGATTATAAGCTCGACTTAAAAAAAACAATTTAAACAATTTAAAAGCTGCATCTATGTTTGCACTTGTTCGAATAATCTATAGCACTTCTCTCATAACTGCACGAAATGTGATTTTACTTTTCGTGTTGATGTTTTCCTAACATCTTGATGATTTTATTTTTATCTACTAACACATTTTGTGCATTCCTTGCGGTCGAATCGGCGGTTGCGGCTAAGGGAAAGGAGGTCTCATTGCTAATGAAGGTAATACCACCACCATACCCCCCATACACTTGTTAGCTCATTCACCATTGCTTAGTTGTTGTCTTAGTAAAGGACCCAGCCGGACCGAATGTGCGCTTTTGTAGCTAATAATATTGAAAAGTAGACAGTTGTACATCAATACTTTATTTCCTTTTTATCCTTATCTTAGGATCTCCAATAAGTAATGTTTTATTGTTTTTATTAAATGAATTAAGCCTGTAAGCCTGATATAATGCAATACAGTGGCTTTTGCACGCATAAGTGATTCTCTCATGACTTAATATTTCTTTTTTATTTTAGACTTTTCACGTAACGCTCTATTTTCATTGGTGGTGGTGGCAGCTTTCAGTTAATTAACACATCTAACTTGCAGTGTGGATTTAAGTTAGGACTGTTACTATGAATTAATCTGATACCACGCACGTACTATTAACATAGAATAGAATTCCATAAACATCGTCCTGGTAATATCTTATATGGGGTAATCAGTATTATTAATTAGAAATAGTCGAATATTTATAGAATAGTATAGCACGTGTGAATTGTTTTACATGGTTGTTTAGAAGAGCTGGCATTGTTGTAGCTTTGTCTAATTATTTTTATTTTCAAGCAAGTGTAAAGCAAGGCTTGAAGTAAACTAAACGCGACAAAGAGCCCGTCTTTGTGCGACCGTGCCATTTTAAATGAACAAATTTTGTTGAGCTGGGTTCGCTGCGCCTTTACAAACATGTTCTAGGTGTGGCCGAACAAATTGAGACAAAAATTAACCTTATAAAACCTCGACGTTCCAACATGTTAAGTGTTTATTTTATGTAAAGCCTGACCATAGGAAATAAAAAACCTCGCCATATTGCGGAATTTCAATGGAACTAATTTTATAATGGAAATTGTGGTCATATAAACATAAAAATATACACGTGGCGCCCCCAGAGCAGGTTCTTTATTTCTTATTATGAAGACATGGAGCAATGGACCTGGCTTTAGAATTATTTAAAGCCTTGTGACACTATGCACATACGTAATTTTTTTATATTCTCGTCGTATTTGTAAAGTTCTTAGTGTTAAATATCGTCTCAAAGCCACTCTACCCAAACAACCTTGTGCAGCTCAAGCAATATTGCTAATAGTGGCATGTTGTTCCGCTCACTGAGCGCAGGGTATGATTCCATAGAGGGCGCTGACGGGGGCGAGGCGGGGCGCGGCGCGGGCGCGGGCGGGGACACGAAGGTGTACGACAACGAAGGAGACGACGTCGCCTACTCCTGGACCTTCTTCCACCTGGTCTTCGCTCTCGCCACTCTCTACATCATGATGACGCTCACTAATTGGTACAGGTTAGTATTTCCGGTTGACTTTAGTCGTAACACTTCAGGTAAAATGCCCGTACCTGTCGGCGGGGGCGCAACCAAAATCAAAACTAATAATAAGAGACGGAGCCCCTCAGGCCGCGGTCCGAGGCTCTCTCGAGCAACACCTAGACGCGTTGGTACATGACTACTCTGGGGTAGAGCCTTCCGCTCCCCCGCAAGTCCGGCGAAGCTTGATTGGTCGTACCTTTCCGACACAAGCATAGGTCAATTTAAAAAAAAAACTTTAGTCCTGCAGTGGATTATGTAGTATTTGATTTACATTGCCACATTCGAAAAACAAAATATTTTTTAAGCCTGCTATACATGTTGGCCGAGCAGTGCCGAGCGACGGCCAACGCCAACATGTAGACAGCCTATTTGCCTTGCCTTGTCATCGCTCGCCTAGCTGGCCGAGTGAAGCCAAGCGCCAACGTGTGTAGGGTTCATTTGGCGCCACTTGTCTACGCTCGCCGTCGCTTGTGACCACTCGCCTCACTTCGGATCGGTGTCGGTTTTTGTGCACAAATCAAAGGCGCTCGCCTGCGCTCGGCCAATAGCGTCCACATGTTTGTCCGTGTATTATTATGTGGTTGGCGTAGCTTGCGTCCATTGGTCTAGGCTCGCGTTGGTCTTTAACTTGCCAAACATGTAGACAGTAGCGTTTGGTTTGTGTCGATTTGCTTAGGCTCGTGTTGGTCTACGCTCGGCCAACATGTATAGCAGGCTTTAATGTTGTTGAAACGGGGGCTTATAAATACATTTAAGAAATATATTGTACCGAACTAGTTTATTGACAACATTTTATTTTTGCTGTTTGTTATCATAAAAAAGTAAAATACGCGTGTTTAAAAAATATCTCGAGTTTTTTTGATATAATACTTTCTAGATAAGCGTTTAATGTGTGTGTAACTTCACTTCACGCTTACGACACAAAAAAGACTGAACAAAACATCGTTCTTGTGCTCTATGCTCGTACTGCTGTTGTTCTGTACTACACCTGTATATTTTTCCTCTGCAGCCCAAACAACAAACTGTCAAAGGAGAATATGGCGTCGATGTGGGTGAAAATGGTGTCATCCTGGATGTGCGTCGGGCTGTACCTGTGGACGCTGGTGGCTCCAGCTGTCCTGCGCGACAGAGACTTCAGCTAAGCGCCAAATGGAACACAGTACAGTTCCTCTCTTTCTGGTTTTTTTAAGGAGATTAATAATCTGCATGTCAATTAATTACCACGCGATTTACTGTATCTAAGAATGTATAGGTGTGCAGAATAGTGATTTAAGACGTATGCAACTTAAAATAACTAAATCACAAAGTTCTCTTTACGTTCTTAAGAGTTCATGAACTGCAGGATCAAGCACTGTTTATATTTTGTTCATATTTTTTATGTTTCAGTGTTAAAATAAACGATCTTGCAGCCTTGTTTTATTTAGTCTGTAAGAAAATATGTAATCTATCAAGTTTTCAGTAGAGATATGTAGAAAAAATAAGATCTCAAACTTGAGGAACAAAATTACTTAAATTACTATCACTTTCAATCATTGTACTAGTGCTACTATTATTTTTCTTTCATATTCCTACTTCTTATATTCTACTATCTATCTATCTTTTTAATCTAAATCTCTTAGAGATGCTATTCATTTAGCCTTAAATGTCTGTATTCTGTGAAATAAATCAATAAAAGTTATTTCATACTATCATTTTGTTTTACTTTACCAATAAAATACCACACTTTCAATATTGATAAAAACAAAATCATATGATTATAAGGAGCGATATATTTATTATACATTTAACTTATTTATTTATTAACTTATTTACATTTTTAAAATCTCTTATTTTTGTCAAATTCTAATTAAATTCTCGTCTTTTGTTACTTTATATTTAAGCAACTTGGCATAATTTTTCAACAATTTCCTCCAATAGCATCTAACATCTTTGTCAGCCAAACTGTCCCAAATATGTTGGAATCCTCGATCTGCAATTTCCTTGGCTAATGAGTCATTCTCTTTGAAATATTCTATGTATTTTTTTATTTCCTCTTTTTTCGCCTTTGGGCTAATGGGAATGTAATGTACCCACGGTTTTAGTGATGGATAAAAGAATTCTAGCCATTCGTCCCCCACATGAAAGACCAATGATTTGCATAGGAAAAGGTGCTTCAGTCGGAAGCTGGCAGCGACGCCACGGTAGTTGAACAGGTATTTGTACTTGCAATGGTCTTCAAATGATACTTCGGAAGCTGGAGGCTCATACAGAGTATCCTGCAACATATACACATAGTATTAGCATCTAGAAAATAAAAATAATGTTATTATTGAGCACCATTGGTGCGCCCTTACTTTACTCTTGAAATAAATAGTTTTTTTAAGTTTTCCTATTTATTCTTTCACCATTTTTTTCCAGAAAAGCAAGTGACAAATTAGAAAACAAAATAATATCAAAAATCTAAAAAGTAAAAAACATCCAAAATAAGGTTCTGTCGCCAACAGTTATTATGAATGAATACTATTAAATTATTTGATCTTACTGCATCAGATTTCCAAGCCTGGTTTTTTGTGTACTGTGCATCCACAAGGCTGGGTTCAGAACGAGATAGTAACACTAGGGCATCTCTTTCTTCACTTGTTCTGGATCCTCTAAAGAATGCTTTTTCTTCCTTTTTTTCCCATGGCCACCTGAATAATAAACATTAAAAATTATGATAATTTCATAACATGTAAAGTCGGTCAGTCAATGACAATAATTTATTTCCAAATCCGTACTTACTTTTCAGCGGCAGCAGTAATAGAAGATCTGTGCTTGTCCCATCGGCCAATGCCTGTTGGATATAATGATATGGCTGGTCCACCTTCCCAAAAACTCCAGGTTGGGTACATAATATCATAGTAGTCTTTAGTCTAAAATAAAAAAAATATAAAGACATGTTATTGAACCATAAATTAATTTCATGTACTACAATTTCGCACACGGTTGTACTGTTTAAGAAATAAATAAATTGAAATTGAAATAATCAAACTAAAAGATATCAATTTAATTAAATAGGATATTACTATTTCTTTTTATAAATGGTTCTGAAGCATAGCAGTAATATGAATTGGTTCAAATTATAACCTTACTAAAAGAAAACACAGGAGCAGCTTTGTGGCCCCAAGCCCTGTTTATCTGCGGCCAGTCTCGTGTGTTAATTGCAATGTCCATATTCGGGAGTTTGGGAGCCAAAACAGTTAGATAGTGTTCTATACCAGCACACCTTGCAGGAAAATGGCAGTCTTTCTCCCTGAATACTTTACCCTCCATTATCTGAAATTATAAAAATATTCTTTAAATTAAAATTTAAGTTTTTAATAGTGGTAGGAAGGGAGGTAAAGATAATTTACTGGTTTTGCAATGTCTACCTCATCAGAGATTAGATAATAGTGCCACCTCTGTCACTCTATCTACCTTGCTAATTCACTTAGGCAGGTATTTCACTGGCGACGACGACAAAAGACGAAAGGGACGCAGTTATGCGCAAGAGTGAGCGCAGTGTATTTGTATCTCATTCTAACGCATAACTGCGTCCCTTTCGTCTTTTGACTTTGCCGCCAGTGAAATGGGTGCCTTAGCCATGTGGAGCAGTGTGAGTGAAGTATTTAAATTAACCCTTGCGTTTTTGTATGGTCTATTGTTAGAAGCAATATTACTGGCAAGGACAAGAGCAGTGGCATGGTAAGAGTGCATCTTACGATATGCACAGGCCTTACACTTACTTGATATTTGGTTCCCTTGGCTCGAGCTAGATCAAACATGTCCTTTGTGATACCATTTTTAAAAAGGGCAAGATCCTGTTCTATCACACCTTTGTGACAACTGCAGTTAGCTTTTACACATGGTGAATGTTGTTCCAAAGCAAAGGAAATTTCTTTTCTTATTTGAACTGACAATTCATTTATTTCTGTAAGAACAACATGAAATAATTAATAATAACGAAGGTAAAAGTTTTAACCAGATCCGCTTTTTAGTTTTTACTAATTTCTCATGAATGGTGAGAAGGAAATGATGTGGGGTGGTTCTAGAAAGTCTCTACTTACAGTTTTAATGCATCCTTTTTGTAATAAACACATATAAATCACTTTCACAAAATAAATTAATTACATACATTTTCAGTACAAAACACGCTAATTTCTTTTTTTCTAACCTTTTTTTTCCTTTAATCGTTACGTAGGCAATGGTTAAATTATTATACAGCCTAATCTTGTATAGGTATTTTATTATTTAAGTCCAGTTTACAATAACAAAAATCAACTTTGAAAAATTTAATTCTCCGGCGGTCGCCGACCGCTGCCGCGGTACGCTCGCTCCGCTCGCTCGGCTCCCTCCGCTCTGTTATTGACATCAGTCTAACCTAACCTAACCAATCGATTTAATTCTGTGTAGAGATTTGTTTTTTTTTTAGCGGGGGGCTGCGCCCCCCGAGCCCCCTGTTTTGGGGGGCTGCGCCCCCCCGTCCCCCCGCTTCGGTTGACGCCCTGGCTACTATTATCAAAGCCAGTAACCTTTTTGTAATCGGGTTGAAAAATCTATAAGGGCTTAGAATACCACTTCAGAAATGGGGGGGCTTCGCCCGCCTTTTTTCCTCCTATAATAGGTTGAAGCCTTCATTTGCCATTCATTATACACAGATTGGACTATATTTTTAATTGGCAGAATACATAATTCTTTTTTTTTTTGGCTGTATGCCTGTTGCCTTTCTCTTATTTTTTAATGAAAATTAAAAGATACGTAACATCAACTAGCGTTTATAACCCCAAAATGTATGTAAATTACAGAATTTTTTAATATTTATTTTTAAAAAATCTTCGCGTGCTTCATTAGAAAATCTTATTGATATTGTAAGGTAAGACCTCATAGTATACCGCTGCATCATTATTTTTCAGCTAGCAATGCGAATTTAGCTAAAAACTCAAAGGGGACTTAGTTAAAACCCGACCCATAACGAAGGTTACAATTAAAGATTTATACGATATAATATGTAGTTTCAGCACCTTTACTATACTTGTTGTGATTTACTGTACATTCTTCTCCAGAAGAACAGGTACTTTCACTACCACTGAATATTTTACCTACTAAAGTACTAAATACAAATATGTAATAATAAATGTTGTTCATTTTATTTACTACACTAAAAGGAATAAAAACTAAAAATACTAAAATAAATAGGCGAGATTATAGTACCTATTGTTGATAAATAAGATTATAACCTAAAAATTTTGACAAATTGAATTTTTTTTTCTCTACTTCACTCAATCAGTGTAGGCATGGTAATCAAACATCACACAGTCGTAACCTTGGTATATTTTCTATTTTTTTTTTGTTATTATGGATGTATATCTTTCTCTTCCTTGCTTGCTTGCATAATTTGTAAGTGCTTGCATAGCTTGGAGCTATTTTTTTTTATTAATCCATCAGCATCAATTGGCGCACAATTTGGTCTTCTCTTTGGGTTTGTATGAAAAAATTTGCTCATAATAACAAATAAGGCCACCTTTATTTTGCATTTTATGTGGGTTGTTGTAAAATCGAGGACCTACAGCTTATCGTTCAGAAGCGAAACCTAGCTCAGCCAGTTTTTTAAATAACATTATATTAATTAAGGCCCAGCGCACACCAGGAGAGGCGCGGCGAAGATACTGAACCAAAAGTCGCGCGCGGAATCCAAGCGCCTCCGGCGAGCGCGGTCAACAGCCTTCGAGAGCCCTGAAGCGGCGGCTCCTTGCGCCGCCGCGCGCCGCCTCGCGACTTTCGACTCGACAGTTTTGGTTGAAATGTTGGCCAGTATGGATGTGGATTGGGACATGATTATTATTGCTGCGCTTGCAGAAGAGGAAGAAGAAAAAAGGAAAAAGAAGAAATGGGTCAATGAAACCTGGCTTTCAAGAAATTTGTTTGGTGAAAACTCTCCGGGCGTCTGGGAGATCGCGCCGCGATCGCGAGAGGCGACCGGAGCAGTCAGGCGGCGCGGCGGCGCGCGCGGTCTCGCGCCGGCTCTCGTGGCAGCTTCGACGCGCCGCGCGCTACTCGATTTTGGCATGCCGTTTTCAACCGTATGTCAAAGTATTTAAGGTTTAGTTTTAATTGATACGCTCTCAGTATCTTCGCCGCGCCTCTCCTGGTGTGCGCTGGGCCTAACAATTTTAACTAACTTATTTTATTTAACCTTAAAATAGGTAATTAGAAATATTCACAATAAAAAAGCTATGATATTTCGATAGATCACTTTATTCATTAAAAAAATACACAATCTTAAAAGTTAATTTCATGACAACTTCTTAAAATTCTTCACTTAAGCTAATAAAATCGGACTTCATTCTTCAAATTATAATAAATCGACACTAACCTGATAATCTCAAATTCAATGCAATTCAAATCGAACTTAAAATTGACATACATTTTTTTGCAAATTTGTGCTTATACGTATTTACATGTACCTACACATTCTTCTAAACTTTTAATCTAAGGTCAAAAGTCTTAACTGTAATATGGCCAATAAAAATGATAAAAAAATAATATTAAAAAATTACAAATTTTACGTTAATGCACTTTAGAAAATATACTTTGCATTGAATTAATTTTCATAAAGCACCTGGTTTGAAGTCTTGTTTTACTTGATGAGATACTTCTTTAGCGTTATTTTATATCTGCATTAAAGAAATGCGAAAACTATTATGTAGATGTTTTAAACATTCCAAAATTACGAGTCTACTTAATGCTAACACGAGTCTTCTGTTATATTATCACTGGATTTACTTACACTAGACTACAAGAAGACTACTTACTTTAAAATGGAAATTATGATTTCTAATTACATGATTGTGCTTGGTATTTCCAGACAAAATACTTTACTAACATGATCACATGGTTTACTTGAAAAGTTTAAAATATAAAGGCTGATATTCAGAGACTATTTATAAAAACTATTGAAAATAAGCACCTTATTTTCTTTCATATAGGATTCTGAAATTAAGCCTAATTGGTCTCTTATATCACCTTAGATATGAGAGAAAGAAAGAACGAAAGTCATTAAATCAAGGGTAGTCGAAAGCTCTTACTTAGCAGTGTACAGTCGCAGCTAAAAGTAAAACACATAACGAGTTTTACTTAATCGTTTAGCTTCAAGAAGAGCTCATGATATACTTCCTTCTTGACCTATTTTTTCTTTCACTCCATTAGTCTACAGTGAAACATTGATTTACTTGGAGAGTTTACGCTCGAGTTGTTCGGCGATGGCGAGCAAGAAATCTTCGGTATGCAAGTACATGCCTTCCTTGGTGGCGGCCATGCCGTGGATGCATATAACCAAGTCCTTGGTCATCTTGCCACTGTCGATGCACTCCACACACGCCTGAGAACAAACAACAAGGTTTACGTATGAAATCGAGTCCATATTCAATCTACTGCAAGCTGCAACAATATTTATAAAATAGTCAGGTAAATATTAACTTTTTTTGTTTTCTCTTTACAAAGTTAACTAATATCTATTATTTTCTTCTGTGCTAATATTTTTAAATTCCAACTTTAACGTTTATGACATTTTAACAGCGTTGTTTTTCAACTTATCTTAAAGAAATAAAATTTTATTAGCATATTTAAAATAAACAAATAGGTACTAAATATATCTACGTGTACCAAATAACTAATACGAACATTTATTTCGACTTAAAAACAGAATAAAACAATCAATTTAGCACACGTGGTGTGACGAATAAATGGTTCAAGTCTCTGTGGTTCAAACGGTCCCCGACCACATCAAACCAGATATAACCAGCTCTCTTAGTCGCAATATTATAATGATTAATGCTCAGGTCAAGAGTTAAATGATCTTTACACTATCTTAACTTCGATGTATCGAAAAATTGTAAAACTACAAAAATGTTATTTATATTCTGAGTAGCGTCATAATTCTCATGACTCATAAATAACCTATCAGGATAGGTATTAAAATGTAATTTTGTCATTGAACTTGGCGTTAAAAGTTATGGTTTTTCTTATCATGGATTAATCAAACGAGCATATAGACTGTACGATCCAAGTATCGCACATTTAACGCGTCAGCGTTTGCACCATTATTGTAAGATCATCATTTTAATTTATTGACGTATTTCAGTCAGTCTACGATTAGACGTGCTCCTGGCTAGTACTTTACATACTTTAGTTACTTATCAATATCAGTGTTTCTGCATTCTATATATCAGTGTTTCTATCAAGATCATCATCATCATCAGTCAAGGTGTCTCGTGCATAGACAAATGTTACATTTAGAGAGCTGATTACAATAGATCCTCGGGTTACATTGGTCATTGGGACGGTGAATAAAAAAAACATTGATGTTTCGCCCAATCCTTTCCCACATGGCTGTTAGTATAATGATACTGTGGCATCATTGTGTGGCATCGGTTATGCCGTCTCTAAAGCCGTCTCTTTTGCTTGTGGGTCTGGCCGCATGTTCGTTCGAAATTTGAATCTTTTTCGAATGAATTGATTTGGTACTTTATAAATAAGTTTATCGCGACGCTTTCCTGGAGTAGTCTAAATCTCTCGCAGGATGGTCCAAATCCGGGAATTAATCGATTGTATTGTATTAGGGAGTTTACATAATGTGCTGATGTGTTAATTATAACTAAATAGATCAAAAGTGTTCCGGGGTTTAATTTGAGATCATTTGCATTCCACGGAGGTGTCGGGCACGTGACGCTATTGTATGGTCATTTGCAGGGACAATTGACACCCTTTACTTAGTTGCTGCTACTAAGAGGGGGTCGGTTGTCTACATAGCAGACTTCTAATGATGGTAGAATGACGATCTTTGGAAAAAATATGCGTCACGTGCCCGACAAAAGTAGATATTTCCGTGGAATGCCCAGATAGTACAGTGCGCCTAGTCACAGAATACCAAATAGTAGTCCCTTCAGAAGCTGCACTAGGCGACATAATTCATATAAATTGCAACCCTAGCTCCGTAATAAAGTGCAATTCAGATTGCACGGCGCCAGGCGAAAAGAAGTAGTTGCTGCATCTCTCTCTCGCGTATTGCGCCACTCTACTGAGCCCGTCCCCATGTCTACGACGCGGCGCCGCGTCACGGTGCCGCGGACGGTGTGCCGCGGGCCCCAATTCTCAGTCGATATTTCGCAGTTGGTGTTGTCGAACGAACTTGTGCGTGGATATAGATCGCGGAAGAATATACTCCTATTATTACTAAGACAACGAATGAAAAAAAAAACAGTAACAGAGGAAATTTTGGGAAAATCCATATATTTATGCAATGAACCAAGACGGAGGTCATTTTGAAAGGAAATATAGAGCGCTAAAATAATGTGGGAGTAAAAAAATTTTGATTATTTTAGAATAAGCATATCAACATTTGAAGAACTATTTACCAAAACAGCACCTTATTTATAAAAACAATATTATGTATTCAGAAAATCTGGACCAGGACTTTCATTTTTATATAATAGATTATTAGTAGAATTGGCGCCCGCTCACGTACACCGTCCGCGGCACCGTGGCGCCGTGCCGCGCCGTAGACATGTGGACGGGCTCTAACACGTTTAGGGAATGGGGAATTGGTCCGCCAAAGGCCCGAGACCGCTCGGCCGGGCGGTAGGTAGTTATAGCGCGCAAGTACATGGAGTGACGGAGGCCTGGCCTAGTGTTTATATACCTGTTCAAGGGCGAGCGCGAACTTGGCGAGATCGGGCGTGTTGTCGAGTTTGGCGCGGTGGATGAGGCCGCGGGTCCACGCGTAGATGGAGGCCACGGGGTTGGTAGAGGTAGGCTTGCCCTGCTGGTGCATCCTGTAGTGGCGCGTCACCGTGCCGTGCGCCGCCTCCGACTCCACCGTTTTGCCGTCGGGACACATCAGCACTGACGTCATCATGCCCAGCGACCCGTACCCCTGCCGAACAATGGAGGCTTGTTTTTTTAATGGACCTATGCTTGTGTCGAAAAAGTACGTCCAATTAAACTTCACCGGACTTGGAACAATGGAGGCGTTACATATTTTTTTCCATTTATCCCTATTGGGATATACTGGCTGAGTACTTTATGTAATACTAGCTTTCTGCCGCGGCTCCACCCGCGTTAATAGTTTTTCCTGTGGAAATGAGGCATTTTCCTGCGGTAAAAGGTAGCCTATGTTACTCAGGGTGAATGTAGCTTTCTATCTAATGGTGAAAGAATTTTTGAAATCGGTTCAGTAGTTTTTGAGTTTATTAATTCCAAACATACACACACACACACACACAAATACAAATCTTTCCTCTTTATAATAATAGTATGATGTACAGAATAGGGTGTTATCCTACACTGGGTTGAATGTGTCGGGCCGGTCGACTCTTTTTTATTTTATGACGTCGTCGTGGCGTGGCATATCTTTGTCCAGATACATACATGCATGCCGTTGTTGCCTATAATTAGGGTTACATTTAGTTTTATACCAGTAATTGTACTATTTAAGCATGTACCTGATGATGTAAACTCTGTTGGCATGGCAACCATAATAAATTAATTAATTAATTAAGCCATACAGCCGTGCAGGCATTACAACATGTGTGGGTAAGAGTTTGTACGTCCTAAAGCTATAATAATGTCTAAATTTGAATGATATTTTCCTTAGGGTCATACAAATAATAATGTCAATCAGACATCACGCCGAACGAATCTTTGAACCGCATACTGATGGTAATGAAAACTACGCTATATGACAGCTATCCGGCCTGTGTACAAGTACACTTATTATTGAGGGCGTGTTACATACAAATATTCGCAGATTTAGAGATGTTAATTTAAAAAAGATAACGCAACGAGATGCCGGCTGCGGTGCATTATTATTATGACTTTGTCTAATCAGTTACGTAAAACCTAGAATTCCATTACATAATCGCGCAATAGAATATCACGTACGCACGTAAAACGATACTAACTGATAGCATCAGTTACAGGATGTTAGTAACAATACAAATATGAATTCGATCTACGATACGAATAATTAATAAAGAGGTTTATCTATGTTGCACCATTCTATCACAGACCGTTAAATTGGTATAAAAATCAAGCCATAACATTTGGGCCAAAGTAGTATAGTACTAAAAATTACGTCAAACTAGTTATTTTACATTGCGTCTTCGTTTGTGTCATAAAAAATTGCATCGCGTGCTCGCCCGAACAGACGAACACACGAACCCGCTAATGCTGTTAGTGTGTGAGAGTGGTGTGACGTCAGACCTGTGCCACGATGTCGGACTGCACGTCTCCGTCGTAGTTCTTGCAGGCCCACACGAACCCGCCGGAGCTGTTAGTGTGTGAGGGTGGTGTGACGTCAGACCTGTGCCACGATGTCGGACTGCACGTCTCCGTCGTAGTTCTTGCAGGCCCACACGAACCCGCCGGAGCTGTTAGTGTGTGAGGGTGGTGTGACGTCAGACCTGTGCCACGATGTCGGACTGCACGTCTCCGTCGTAGTTCTTGCAGGCCCACACGAACCCGCCGGAGCTGTTAGTGTGTGAGGGTGGTGTGACGTCAGACCTGTGCCACGATGTCGGACTGCACGTCTCCGTCGTAGTTCTTGCAGGCCCACACGAACCCGCCGGAGCTGTTAGTGTGTGAGGGTGGTGTGACGTCAGACCTGTGCCACGATGTCGGACTGCACGTCTCCGTCGTAGTTCTTGCAGGCCCACACGAACCCGCCGGAGCTGTTAGTGTGTGAGGGTGGTGTGACGTCAGACCTGTGCCACGATGTCGGACTGCACGTCTCCGTCGTAGTTCTTGCAGGCCCACACGAACCCGCCGGAGCTGTTAGTGTGTGAGGGTGGTGTGACGTCAGACCTGTGCCACGATGTCGGACTGCACGTCTCCGTCGTAGTTCTTGCAGGCCCACACGAACCCGCCGGAGCTGTTAGTGTGTGAGGGTGGTGTGACGTCAGACCTGTGCCACGATGTCGGACTGCACGTCTCCGTCGTAGTTCTTGCAGGCCCACACGAACCCGCCGGAGCTGTTAGTGTGTGAGGGTGGTGTGACGTCAGACCTGTGCCACGATGTCGGACTGCACGTCTCCGTCGTAGTTCTTGCAGGCCCACACGAACCCGCCGGAGCTGTTAGTGTGTGAGGGTGGTGTGACGTCAGACCTGTGCCACGATGTCGGACTGCACGTCTCCGTCGTAGTTCTTGCAGGCCCACACGAACCCGCCGGAGCTCTTCAGCGCCTGCGCCACCATGTCGTCGATCAGCCGATGCTCGTACCAGATCTTCGCCGCCTCAAACTGCTTCTTGTAGTCACTGGTTAAAAAAATACAATTATCTATAGAGACAAAGACAAAAAAAATACAAAGACAGTATAGACAAAGTGACAAGTTGAGTTTGAGTAGTTGTTTGTATAGACATAGACAAAGTCAAAATTACTTCGAAGTACTTTACAAAACCATTTTTCGCCGTTAAACACAAGAAGTACCAAAGGTCCGAGTTGTCCGTGTGCATGGTTGGTCATTTAATGGTAAAGTTTGTCTGTGCATTTTCTTCTTATATTATAATATTGCTGAATTTATGAAATGCGCTTGTCCTATTTTCACATCCTAAAGAATAGGAACTAATTTTAAAGAAAATTAAAATGTGGCCTCCTTTGTGTTTCTAATGGATTGTAAAACATCTAAAGGATGGTAAATAAAAAATATAAAAAAATCGTCGTTCGTTTAAATATTAAGGCCTTTCTGAAACGCAACTAGGAATGTTTGTAGCCAGATTTAAACATCCTATAATCAGTAGTCTAGTTAGGATTCCCTTAACATATACCTATTACTTATCGTAGCATGATGACAATAGACTATACGCTATTGTCGTCATTTGACACTGATAATAAGAACCACTTTAAACTACCCAACACTATCTCTCATTTCACGTCATCGCTACAAGCCACCTCTACCTATACCTATAGTAATTAATAAGTAAGTACCTGTTTGTTTACCTTCACTATTCTTAGGTAAATTAATACTAATAGCGTTTAAATATAGATAAGCGTGTAATCTAAAAAGCATATAATAAAGTTTAGGTAAAATGTACAATATACGGGTTGGGTGGAACTTGATATATCTAAAATAAAAAATAAGCTCTAACTTGTGTACTACCTCTCAAATATACGAGTACCTATTCGTCGAACAATATTAAAGAATCTCAAAATGCAAACCTACATTTATACAGAACAAACAAGTTAACATAGATAAACGGCGACAAATTTACAGCTAGAAAAATATGCGGGTGAATACCTTTGATAAATTTCTTCGAAGATATCCTTGAACCGCCCGTCGTAATGCTTCAAGATCGTGTTCTTTGTGGACAAATACAGCGGCCACTTCTTTTGTAGCGCCACCTGCACAAATATTGTGATATTTAAATAAAAATCTAAAACAAAATGCGTAATAGCGAGTAGGTATTGTTCAGATCAGAAATAGTATAATGATTTTTTACGAATCGCATCACACTAGACCAGTGGTTCTTAACCGTTGGTCCGCGGACCGCTAGTGGTCCCTGGAAGCATTCCAAGTGGTCCGCGAAGAGATCGAAAACAAGTGACGTGACGTGATGAGATGAGTCAAGTTGACACAATGCGAACCTCTTTGTTTTATTTTTTTTTGCAAAATAATAAGTAAATGAGTGTTAGTAGTAAAATTATGCGTATTTTATTTACAGATATATTAAGTAAATTTAGTTATTTACATTTAAGTACCGAATATTTACCAATAAACCAACTGGGTGGTCCCCGGTAAAACAGAAATTTTGTAAAATGGTTCTTTTTTTTCTTTAAAGTCTTTTTCTTTTTCTCCGTCGTTCATAATTTTGTTTCTTTTTCCAATAAAAATAAGTTAAGCCAAAGGATATGGCAGCAACAACACCGAGATCCTCGCTGCTCGCCATTCTGGCACTGACTGACACGACGGCGTGCGTGTGAACAGCTTGAATGTCCGCCGGCCCGGGACGGGCTGCATGCCGCGCAGCCCGCCAGCCAGCCCGCCGGGCTGCACAGCGCGCGTGTGACCGTAGCATAAGAGTTAGCATTATTTGCGTAGCTCAAGAGAATACTTGGCTCAGTATATTTATTAAAACATCATATTATAGGTTTTGTGTTAGGGTTGTTAGAACTTATTGGTACAGACTAGGAGTGACCTGGATCAGCCGGACTTGAACTTGATGGTCAATAAAGACAAATATACGTGTTTATTTATGTTGAGTAACCTGCACCGATCCGTACCGGAAAACCTGTTCCACCCTCACCGTAATAGTAGTCATCTGCAGTCTGCAGCACATACCTGGAAGCTGGAGTGAGCGAAGGCCTGGATGGACTCGTCTGTGTTGTACATTCCCAGCGCCACGCCGGGGGTCTTGAAGTCAAACAGCAATCTCTTCTCCACCACGCCCTCATTGGTCGTGTACACTAGTTCCACCTACGACATCAATATACTTATAAATATATATAACCTGTGATATGACAAACTAAAGATTATATAATAAAAAGAGCTATGTCCGTCTAGCAGATAAAAGCGTTCGATCGCGATCGAGGTGTGAAAATTATAGTATTTGTGGGATCATTTCCCCCCGTAAAACATTCCAGGTCGATTTGAATAGTATGCTTGCTTTTGGCGGAAGTCTTTAAAACATCCTTGGCTATGTTATGTTATGACTGACTGGGCAAAAAGAAGTATTGACCAAATTACGTACACAGCGTCTATGAGTGAGGTGCCTATGAGAGAAAAAAACAGTTCGTTTGACTGCGATTTTCACTACTTCTTTTCAAGAATTTGAATAGTCTCGGTCCAGAAACAAGCTACATAAATAGCATTAAGTTATTCTGCAAACTAATAACAGGGCAAGAAGGATAGCAAATGAGAGGGCCCATCTTCCATAAAATGGAAAACAATGCAACACCTGTAGGTGTCAAAGTTGTATATTAACTTTCACTGCTAGTTTTAAATAAAAGGAGAAGACATTATGTCATGTAGAATCATCATTTGACGTGTCAAATCCTTCTTTACTTTAAATTAGTTGTAATAATAAAACGCCGCAGGATAAATCAAATAGTGTTTCATCACTTGGAAACGCGTCGTTTTCCATTACGTAATATGGGTGTGTAATTCATTATATAATCTTCTAAAATCTCTTTAGTTTATTTGTATTCCCAAATCACAAATTAATGCAGTTAATACCACACGCAGCGATAAAATACCAAGTATCTGACTGTTTTCGATAAAAAGCTTTAATGATAGTAATCTACCTAGATAACATTTATTACGAGTATCATGACAAAATTGCAAGACTGTCTAGCAGACTTTTAAATATTTTGATAAATTATATTGATAAATTACATTGACAATTTTATATTGATAAATTACATTCATTAATAAAAAAATTACAACTAATAATGACGCTGGTATTTGCAAAATATCCTGTGTGCAACTATTTCTTTTCTTATTATCTGATTTGAGAACGTAGAAAATAAAAGCTAGAAAAAATTAGATAATTTAATTTGAATATTTTCAGCGTCATTTCCTTACTACATCATATTTTTATGGTAACCTGAAGCATTCAAGGATGTTATAAGTACATGGTAGTACTTATAACATCCTTGGAAGCATTACACAATTTATATCAATTTTCTTTTTCATGCTTCACTTTGACATTTCAAATTCAATCATAAAAAACAAAATCTTAGTTTACTACCGTTAGTACTTATTACATCCTTGGTTTACTCTCAGTTTTCACGAGCTACATTTACGATTATATTTACAACTGAATTTAAATATGTAATAAAATTCAAACCACTGCATTAAAACCCCCGATATTTTAGATAAAAAGTGAGATAGGTAACCATTGTGGTGATCTTTGAGGTTTTTGTTCAGCAGTTGACAAATCTAGAGGCAGAGAGCAAGGACTCTACAAATTAAGATAATATATAAATAAATTAATGGACGGAAGGACAGAGTTATATAACAAAGGTTTAGGATTATATCCCGTTTTTGCTTTTTAAGGTAAAGAATTAATAAAAATCGCAAACAAAAGAGAGACAAAATGTTACCTTTCCGGGTTTGGGCACGACGAAGTCCTGTGCCTTGTACTGGTCGCCGTGGGCGTGGCGGCCGATGACGATGGGCTTGGTCCAGCCCGGGACCAGCTTCGGGATGCTCTTCGACAGGATCGGCTCGCGGAACACCGTGCCGCCCAGGATGTTACGGATCGTGCCGTTTGGGCTTAACCACATCTTCTTCAGCTTGAATTCTAAAATATACGGGTTTAAATTTTATAAATTTTGCATGCCACTACGGGGTTAAATATGTCTTTCAAATGAGTTAATCTATTGCATTGCATTCATTGACTTTCAACTAAGGCGGGTAAAGTAAGGTTTCGGTCAGGTACTGACATTCAGAATATTCGAGATATTTAAGTACAGTTGAAGCAACGAGCTCAAGAAAACCTGTTTAATAGCTTTAATTAGTGAAAGTAGGATGCAGGCATTGCAAGACTTGTCCCTATGGAGAACTTTGGTGGAGGAGAAAGCAAGGACTTAAGATAATATATAAAGAAATTAATGGACGGAAGGACAGAGTTGGATAACAAGTTCAGGATTATATCCCGTTTTTACTTTTTGATGTAAAGAACCAATAAAAATCGCAAACGAAAGAGAGGCAAAATGTTACCTTTCCGGGTTTGGGCAAGCCTTATCAGAGGACATAATTCAGTTGAAATAATGTTGATGAATTTATATCTTCATACCTTCAACCCTCTGCTCGTCTGGCGTGATGGTGGCACACTTGATGCCGACGTTGTGCTTGAGGATCGCGTGCGCAGCGTCGATGGTGACCTGGTCGTCCGTGGCATCGCGGTGAGGCAGACCCAGGTCGTAGTACAGGCAGTCTAACTGTTAAACAATTTTCCTATCTTTATAAACGAGAACGTAATAAATTGTATCGAGATTAAGTGAACAGAGATTCACTTTTGAGCCTGAAACTTTGCTGATAGCAGTGGTGTTGGCCAATTTCTGGTAATTATTTAAAGAAGAAACCCAATAATTTATGGCGTTAAACGTAATATATGAAACGTCTTTCAGTTCATTTTTTTAAGGCAATACCTAATATGTAAATTAAATACGTTTTTAATATTATAATTTATCAGTTACCTACTGCTAAAAATCGTAAAAACCGGTATTGCAAAGTTGCAAACCTACGATTGTGTCGAAAAATCGACGTATCATGACAAATTATCAACAACTGCGTTAATTGATTAGGTACCTTTCTTACTCTATGTTAGGTACATACATACACTATCATCCATCACAGAATACCAATATCATTTTAATGATCTTGACGCATAATGATCGGTTTTGCAGTTTTGTTTAGATTATTATGAGATTAATAAACAAAACTGGGATCAAGATATCAATCCGTTTGTTTCCTTTAATATTTTGTGTTTTAATTTTGGCATAACCACGCATAAAAGGCAGCGTGTTTCGCAGTGTCGTAGCGTGGGACTTCAATCAGAATAAATTGCTGGAAAATTACCACTGTCTGCCAATAATGTATGGCCAATCTACTACGTTGAGGAACATAAAACATACTTCGTTCATTGGAGATCAAGCTAGACCATTTCTGACCCGATTCTGGCCCTTATTCAACGGACATAAGAAAGAACGATGCTAAGTCTAAAGTGTTCAGCATGATCTGCTCTTGACTGTACATTGTATTAGAAGAATACGGTTCGTCTTTTCCTTCCCGAAGTTAAGCCATGACCGAAAACGGTCGGAAATATCATAATTATTAAGTTATTTATTGTTTAATACATGCACGAACAGACATAACAACAAATAAAAAAGCGAAAGCGCTTAAGTCGTCTTGAGTGCGACTGTGCGAATGGGTTACTGTTGCGATAAATCCGTCACGCTAATAAACACGAACATCATTGGCATTAGCGAAGACGACGCGCATTTTAATTAACAATTAGCCTGTCAAGTGCCACTGCTGACCGTACAGCGCCAAAAAAAGTTACTCTAACAAAAAAAGGAGCGGCTCGGTTCTCAAATCGAATACATTGAACGTGCTTGGAATAAAAACTGTGTAAAAATTAAATAAATCTTGACTAGAAAAATAAATAACCTGCTCTTGGGGCGCCACGTGTATATTTTTATGCTTACCTATGGAAACAATTTCCATTATAAAAATTAGTTCCATTGAAATTCCGCAATATGGTGAGATTTTTTATTTCTCTGATCAGGCTTTAACTGACTCCATAGCCGAGTGGTAAAACGCCTCACATTATGGACGCAAGTTCTGGGTTCAAATCCCGGTAGGGCAATTGTAGAACAAAATATGACTTTTTAAGACATTTCCCGGTATGTTAGTTAGGACATTGCAGGCATAATCGTTTGATTGTCCGAATATAAATATGAGGTTCTTTCTCTGCACGGCGACATAGCCCGAAGAATCGCGAAACTTAAGTGGTAGTGGGCGGGGCACATTGCACGTGGAACCGATGGCCGCTGGGGAAAAAAGGTTCCTGAATGGCGGCCACGCGCCGAAAGACGTAGCGTGGGCAGGCCCCCTACAAGGTGGACCGACGAACTGGTAAGGGTCGCGGGAAGCCGCTGGATGCGGGCAGCGCGGGACCGATCGGTGTGGAGATCTTTGGGGGAGTCCTTTGTCCAGCAGTAGACGTCTACTGGCTGAAATGATGATGATGATGTCCTTTCACGTTCTTAAGAACGAAAAGGGACAGGTGATTGCCAAACGACATTCCATGACGTCAAACATCGATTTATTAATCATCGTCCAACAACTTCAATATAGAGATTTAGCGGCCACGGCAGAATTGAGCTCATTGTAGCTTTTTATTACTAAGTTCGGGATGCTCGGGCAGTTGAAAGTTCGATGCCTGATACGTAGTAGGTGTACTTGTACAATAATGAACGTTTATAAATCTCGATTTCGTTCCAAAATATTATGATAATAACATTAATAACACATGATACGCTATATTCAATGGGAATTTAGGCTTAAGCCTATCACTGCTTATTATTTTATAGAGACATAAAAAAAGTATAACATAAATAGGACAAAAGTATTACGCGCATTACGTATACCATTATAGACCAAGTTATTTAATTTAATATTGGTATAACGTGTTCGACCTGTTTATAAAGTCCTTGAAACAATAAGAAACGACGAAGTCAATGATCTTTAGCAGTCAAGAGATTGTCCGCGTGAAAAGGCGATTACAAATTCGTTATTGAATAATTTTACACCAAAGTTCAAGTAAAAAAAGTAAAAATCATAGATTAATCATCATAGATTTTTTAAAAACATTTGCACCTGTTTGTACTAACCTTGTTTTAGGCTTTTTGTAGTTAAGAAAGACAGACCTAAGCTAACTAAAGCTTAAAAAAAGGAATTGGTTTTCTTATATTGAAGTTTACTAGCAATCAAAATTTTCACCAAATCTCATTAGGCATCAACTTAAACGATTCTTAAGTTTAGTGCAAACGGGTGTTAATGACGTCAGATCTGCTTTGCTCAAACCAATACTGGCTCTCGTCTCGTCTCACACTAATCAACAAGATATAAACTCAATAATTTAAAGAGGCGATCGATATAACTGGCAGCTTCGCGCAACGTGTAATGCAGTGATGCTATGGAGAAGAACCCGCCGAAGAAACTCTACAAGAACGCATCTTTTTTATTTTCTCTTCTTTTTTAAATTTTTACTTAATCTTTAAAAGTTCGTACTGAAGCGTCATATAATATAACCGTACTTTCCAAATCATTATCATCTTCATCTCAGCCGAAAAACGTCCACTGCTGGACAAGGCCTCCCCCAAGGATCTCCAAATATTCATTCAAAATCTATACTATAATAAAACTGAAGAATCGGCGTGTCTGTACATTGATTAAAAAAAAACTGATTGTAATATAATAAAGGGAGTGTAGCTGAACACAAAAATACAAGTTTTGAAAAAAAAATTCGTCTGTCTGTTTGTACACGCTAATATCTCTGGAACCACTAGACGGATTTTAATGAAACTTTACAATAATATAGCATATACATCAGAATAACGCATAGGCTACTTTTCATCGCGGGAAAATATTTCTTTACCACGGGAAAACCTGTTAACGCGGGCGGAGTCGCGGGGCGGAAAGCTAGTTAGTTAAATATAGGTAGAACAAAACATTTTGCTTCGTGTTTCTAAATAGATAGTAGTATTAGTAGTTTACGACCAAATAGTATAACAATGCGTCTAGATAATGTTAACATTGGCCTGGTTCTAATGATAAAAGAGTCAGTAGGCTCTGAATGGTGATAACCCATGTTTGTAGCAATAAGTCAACAATAAATTAATAAATATTAGAATTATGTTATGTATTGTCAGAAATAGAAGTACGGATACAGGCTGCGCCTAGTGTGATTGCTATTGCGAAACAATTTATTGTAACTGGTAAAGTTTAATAAAAATTATTATTATTATTAAATTTTAGTAAAACACCCTAACTAGTAGTCGTGGGTCTACGCGCAGTGTTAATTTCATGCTGCTTTTTAACCTTTTTAGGGTTCCGTAGCCAAATGGCAAAAAACGGAACCCTTATAGATTCGTCATGTCTGTCTGTCCGTCCGTATGTCACAGCCACTTTTCTCCGAAACTATAAAGACTATACTGTTGAAACTTGGTAAGAAGATGTATTCTGTAAACCGCATTAAGATTTTCACACAAAAATAGAAAAAAAAACAATAAACGTGGGCTCCCTATACATAGAACTGAAACTCAAAAATTTTTTTTTCATCAAGCCCATGCGTGTGGGGTATCTATAGATAGGTCTTTAAAAATGGTATTGAGGTTTCTAATATCATTTTTTTTCTAAACTTAATAGTTTGCGCGAGAGACACTTCCAAAGTGGTAAAATGTGTGTGTCCCCCCCCTCTAACTTCTAAAATAAGAGGATGATAAAACTAAAAAAAATATATAATGTACATTACTATGCAAACTTCCACCGAAAATTGGTTTGAACTAGATCTAGCAAGTAGTTTTTTTTTAATCACTACATAGTATAAAATAAAGTCGCTTTCTCCGTCCCTATGTCCCTATGTCCCTTTGTACGCTTAAATCTTTAAAACTACGCAACGGATTTTGATGCGGTTTTTTTTAATAGATAGAGTGATTCAAGAGGAAGGTTTATATGTATAATACATGCATAATATACTGAAGGATAACCCACAATAACCATTTTCCCGTGCGGAGCCGGGGCGGGTCGCTAGTACGTCATAAATCGTAAACAGCAATTTACCTTTCACTATTATTAAAACATCGGTCAAAGTTACAACGAACTACAAGAACTTTTATATTGTTACTTGCCGTTACGGAACCCTTCATGAGCGGGTCTGACTCGCACTTGGCCGTTAGTCGAAGAAGTCATAGGGATGTCATTGCTATTGTACAGGGCGTCCCACGGCTATGCCATATTGAGAGAAAGTACCTTAAATATTGTAGATAGAACATTTTACTGAAAGAAGACTTTATTTTAATTCTAAAAACTATTAAAACTGCATTTATATTTTTTTTTATAATTACTTGGTTGAACCGGGAACCGAACCCGCTACACGAGAAAAAAAAATACTCTGTAGTTTTATCATATCGATTGATAGGTTTCATCATAAAGATTATTTTTTGCTGTATGTTGTTGTTTATTAAATACTAGCTGTATGCCCGCGCGCGGCTACGCCGCCGTTGTTTTCCGGCTTTTCCGTAGTAATTTTATTCCATGGGAACTCTTTAATTTTCCGTGATTAAAAGTATCACCATACAAAATTTCATTCAAATCGGTCCAACAGTTTCAGAGATTAGCCTGTACAAACAAACAAAAAATTTTAAAGAATCTGGATATGCTCGAATCTATATCACTTCCTACATCCCACTGACTCAGTTTTTAGAAATTTTTTTCTATGTACTGACTTTCGACCTCTACAGTTTTATTATATGGATGCACCTAATTAAAGCATATCTGATAATAAGATTAATGAGTATTAAAATGAAGAGAAGTCAAAATGTGAGGTGATGTTTGTTTGTACATACTACAGATGCAGATAAACTATTATTCAGAATCTGATGTCACCTAAATAATCCTAAATGTATTATTAATAATAATTATTATAAATGCAGAAATAACTGTATGCTTGTTGTTTCTATCACAAATGGGTTACATACAGGTAAAAAAAATAGCTTACATACTCAGTGGCGTAGCGTGCCATCTCGGCGCCTGGGGCGGAAGACCCACTTTGCCGCCCCCATTCTATAGGTGCTTAATTAAAATTAAAATTCACAGGTAAGGAGGTACAGTTTATTGAAGGTAAAATAGGATGAGCGGTTTTACAAAATAATCGTGAAGTGTTAAGTAATGAGTGTTTTTGAGAATTCCGACATGATTCAAGTGAGTACGCGAAAAAATCCGTTCTAAAAATAGGCCTTTTTTTTTTTAGGTTAGGTTAGGTTATGCCGTAATTATTTTTTTAAAGTGTTCAAATAACAGTTCAAATCTTTAATACTGCGCATATATGTTGCCCATGTCCATAGCTATCGACTGTATTTTTTTAAAGAAGAATAGCCTTGTAGTTTTTAAACTATGATGATTTTTCTGCGCCGGGCCGCCGCTCGATTTCGCAAAAACTTGCGCTTGCGCCGGCCGGGACGTTACGGGCGCGTCGCGCTGCCATGGTTGGGCGTTTCGGGCGGGCAGGTCGGTAATGAATGAATCATAGATCAGATCTCAACCCGCTTCACCGGCGACATTTTGCCGCCCCCACGGGCTGCCGCCCGGGGCGGGCCGCCCCCTCCGCCCCACCCACGCTACGCCACTGTACATACTTAATATTATGCATAAATAATAATAATACATAGTTAAAAAAACTAAAAAACACGCTTCCTGTCCGCCATATTGGATTTAAGTCACGTGACTTTTTTTTTTCGTATTCCTGACAGCAAACCCTTTCATTTGATACCCAAACCCCCCATATCATGGGGGTGGATTTCAAACAGCCAGTTCGCCATCTTAGGGAAGCCGCCATATTGGATTTGTAATGACGTTTCTTAGCTAGTCATGCATTGTCATCAAAACTCAAAGCGTGTGCAAAATTTCATCCTAATCGAAGACCGGGAAGTGGGTCAAATTAAGATTCCAAGATTTTCTTACATACATAGTTACTTACAAGTGAAGCTAATATAAAGCGTGTAAAAATATTGATTTTAAGGTAGCCTTTAATTATTTTTCCCACATATTATTTATTTATTATTATTATATTATTTTTAATAAGGCAAACCTAGGTACTTGCTAAAACTAAAAAGCTTAAGTCAAACTACATGTAAATTAGTTATTAGTATAAAACTTACTTTAACATAGGGGAAAATAAGTTTGTCTTTAATCATGGCCCAGATTATGCGAGTCATCTCATCTCCGTCCATCTCCACTATGGGCTTTGCGGCCACCACTCTCTTTGCTGTGCCATCTGCAATACAAATAAAAGCAATATAAAACTTCATCATGTATAATAATAAATAAATAAATAATATAAATAAATCCATTTATTTCAGGCAATATTTACATAAAGATGTTAATTATGTAAACAGAGGCCCATATCATAAATAAATAAAAAATAACAATGTAATAATTTGTACACTATTGTATAGCAATAGTTGATGATAAAAAGTTTGGGGTTTGATGCAATAGAATACCAAAAATTAAAGGATACCAACTTTGAATAATTTAGTTTTATTGGAAATTTTTATACAGCCATGTGTGAGTTGTTAACACAAAGGTATTATTATTATTATTAAATTTAGTATACTCATTTAGTAAATTATATTAAAAAAATTATTATTAAAAATACAATAGACATGTACTGTACTACGGTATTATATACATTATGGTACGGTGGGGAGACGTACCTATGATATTATGGAGGCAAGGAAAAGGTCATTGAACTGTCAGCCAAAAATCAAGTTTAAACTTAGCGCCACAAAAGGACGACGACGCGAAGGCCTCTTGCAAATCCGACAGCGCCACAGAACGTTTTTATTTCGCCGCTACCGAGGACGAGTGTAACGTGAATAATAGTTATGATACAAAAGTTACAATACATTCTACAATAACTACCTACCTACTTACTACAACAACCTCTCTAAATAAATACAATAATCTAACCATTATTTTTATTTAATTAAAAGGTAGTTTTCAGTCAGTATAGTAGAGATTAGGATTAAGATTATAATTTATAACTAACATGTTACATACAAGAGCGATGATCTAACTAAAATGGGTACTCACAGGTTCTTCTTGCTACAGGAGCCTGCTCCGTAACGAGTTTAAAGAGTCGCCTTGCATTGTTACCAGCCATTTTAATTCAGAATATTTTACGTGACGATTTATTTAATCTCAGGAAACCCAACAAGTGATCCACCCACCCAGCTGCTGACGACCAAACGAACGAACAATGAACGAATCAGCTCAGTACCCCCCTTCCCCTCGCGACTACCACCACCTCCTACACCGATGACAGATGTAGTGTTGAGCAAAATTAGCTAAATTCAGTTATCGATAGAAAAAAAGAATTTTCGAAAACATTATCGTACGTAAAAGAGATAACATAACATTAACCCTACCCAATTTAGGATACTAATTTAGGATTTAGAACGTCGGAAACCATCCTCATCCTGAATGGGCTCCTAAATCGGATGCTACTCTTCCTAAATGCGAATAGACTTCTCTGAATTCAGGAACGACTAAATTTCGGATCCTGAATTTGGGATAATGTAATTGTAATTAATAATAACACCCCTATTAGGTGTTTGCCCGTTGTCTTTGAGTAGTCATGTATATATATGTATGTAATCATGTGTATATATGTCATATGGAATGATTCAATGAATCAGTTCAATTATTAACGTCGCAACCCTACGAGCTCATAAGCGTGCAACATTTAAAAAAAACAGCGCTGTCAGCTATAAGCTGTCAGTTTGCTCTATCTAATGATAGGTCAAAGAGAAAAAAAAATTAAATACTTATAGGTGATCTTATTTGATTGCATCCACATTCCCTGTTTCCTTATATTTATATGATATTTTTGCTCTTGCTTTGCCACGCCTATTCAATATCGATTGCGTTCTTGCCTCTTCAGATTCTCGTGTTATTAGTGTTGGAATTCGTACGATAATAATTATCGTATTTGTACGATAATTTCATAGTAAATACGATGTACGATCCTAATTAAGGGATCGTACGCGAAATTACTATCTTTTTAAATTCCTTTCCATTTACCCACTTTACCTAATACATAGTACAAAATAAAATTTTACATTTCGTAACATTGATGCGTCAAAAATCCAACTGCAGCGTGCACTATGTGCATTTAGGATTATGTATAAGCAAGATAGACATACAATTCTGTATGATGAAAGACGACGCCGACATTATTTTTGGTTGAGATTGAGACACGATTAAATATTTGTAAATACTGCTCTCCCGCCATCGCCCTGAGTGAGTATTATTACATGTTTTTCTTACTTTTTTTATTACTTATTGCTAATTATCCAAATAAAACATTTTAATTAAATGTCTCTATTAAAATACACATACTATTTCGTAATTTATACCTTATTTACAAATTATACGATAATTTTCAGTATATACTATCTTTTTAACTTCCTTGTACGATAATTTTCGAAGAGCGCAATTCCAATGTTATTAATGTACTGGCCAAATTTATTGAAAAGTACAATATAAAATTACAACTGATCCCTATTTCAATTTTATGTCAAAATTTATTATTTAATTTATAACTTTCACTGTAGTGGGTAGAAAACTAATCGTATTTGTGTTGTCTTCTCTGTTTTAAATCTTAAAACTAATCATTTGGCTGAAAGGAGGAAAAAAACGTGTACTCTTGACCTTGACAGAACAGAAGCCATACATTATAAATATTTAGATATTTATTATTTATTTACACCGGTCTGTATCTATCTTTATGATGATGACGATCGTATCGTATCGTCGTCATCATCATACGACAACAATAGTTTCGATATCAAGATTTTGACATTTGTCGTATTCTGCTCATCACTAAAACAGCTGCTAGCGAGCAAGAGACGACGCGCACGGGAGACGCCGCCGCCGCCGCCGCCACCGGTTGCCGGCACGTTTTGTATTGTATTGCGGCACGAGTGGACTGCTTGGTTGGCGTGGTGCGTGCGTGGTTGTTCCCGTCCGTCTCGCGGGTCAACTGATACCGAAGACGGAGCTTTGAAGATACAACCAATTTTACATAACCTAAGTTTCTCACCATCCGGACGCTGAAGTACAAAAAGCACAAGAGGTAAGCTTTATTCTTTTGTTACTATCAATAATTCAAATGTCGAACGTAGGCTATTGTTACGTGTTATTTTTTTATCGTGACGCCGCCGCCCCTCTGCCGCCTGTCTCACGAACACATACACACTTAAGGCACTGTTTTTTCAGCCGGTCAGAATTTAATTTATGGAGCACTTGTTTGACCGGTTTCACGCTTACCATTAACTTATTTTTATAACGTTAATCTTGGGCACAGTCGCGAAAGTTTTAATTAATGTTCTACTCGTTCTGCTTTAAGATACCTTTATCCTATAAGTTAAATTTTCTGTGTTTGTGTGAATATTATCTGATACACAGGTCATATCACTGTATTATGTTATGTATGATACATAATGTAATAGGTGGCATTACAGTTTCATATTACATGTTGATAATGAGATGCTATCATATCTCTGAGGTGGCCTATGACTGTGTATAATGTTCGGCTTCTGGGCTATTTATTTTATGAAAATGTGTTAAAATGGTTCACATTTCAACATTATTATTTAAAGCATTTGATAACTAAATTAAATAATTTGTTGGTAAATATTTATCTTGAGATAATTTGTTAAATTTTGCAGATAATTATGAACATTATCATTGCTATCTAAAAAGAAATTTCCAGTGCACCAATTTCAGCCCATTTAACTAATGTAATAAAAATTATGACTAGGCCATGATAAATAACATTTAGGTGCAGAATGTCCAAGTTGTATAATATAAAGCCCGACCAAAGAAATAAGAAACCTCGCCATATTGCGGAATTTCAATGGAACTAGTTTTATAAGGGAAATTGTTGCCATAGTCGTAAAAATATACACGTGGCGGCGCCCCCAGAGCAGGTTTCTTATTTCTTTGGTCAGGCTTTACAGCGGGTGCAAAATGTCCAGGTCGCAAAAGGTCTAGGTTGCAAAAGGTCCAGGTTGCTAAATGTCCAGGTTGCAAACGGTCCAGCTTGTAAAATAATAATAATAAGACCTACTGCATCAAAAGGAAATATATCTTATAATACTATGTTAAGAATTTTTTTTTATTTAACTCTATAGATAATTATTTTTGACATTTTAATAAATCATTGTTATCATTATTTTTTTGTTTCATCATTTTAGTAGCATAAAATATATCTCCTTTAGATGCAGAAGGTCTTATTTTTACCATTTTACAATCTGGACCTTTTGCAACTTGGACATTTTGCACCCGCTGGTCATTTTTGCAACCTGGACATTCTGCACCGTAATGATAAATAACAACATTAATTTAACTTATTTTCTTCAGTCATTTGTAATCAGAGATTTGCAAAATAGTAACACCATAAAGTGTAACTATGTCACTAAGTCCATGTGCAAAATCTACTAATTTGTATCCACAGACAATGTTGCCAGTGTTGCCATATCAATATGATAATCCTCTAGATGTAAAAACTATAAAAGCAAAGCACCCAATGTCCAAAATGAATTTTGTTTTTTTTTTTACTATTAAACGCAAAAAAAAGACAGAGACCGAAATTGTACCTGCCTTTTAAAAAATTTAATACTAAATTATATTGGTCCATATCTCTTTGAATTTTATTAGGTAGAAACTTGAATATTTCATATAGTTTGTGTAACTGTTGAACTACTCAAACTGAAATACAGTAACATAGGAATTATCTTTACTGCATTCCTTACAATAAAGTTTAATTAAATAAAATTTCAAATTTTTTTTATTAGCTTACTTTCCCCACATTCATTTTGGTGGGAATAAGTTATTTTTCAATTGTAAAATGTAGCTTTTGGCTCTTATGATGCTATCTATCAGCCTGCAATTTTTTATCGCAATCTTTTCAGCCATTTAAGCATTACCGATAGCACATAAATATAGTATTCATAATAGGCTATTTGACTGGTTTTTAAAATATATTTTTTATTATTCAGTAGAGTTTGTGGATCCCAGTAATAGTTGTATTTTTTAATTCTGGTACATATTTCCTGAAAAATATCAAAATAAAAATTCAATATTTAAGTAGCGCGCCAAAACGCTACTTTGACAATATGGCGTCGCAATGGCATCGGTGACGTCACTAGCCAGTACTACTACTACAAGTTGCTTAAGTAGAAAACGATGTTTACTGGCTAGTGACATTATGTCCTATACCCGACCAAACAGGAGCGTTTTGAGTCACGTGACATATACATTTTTATTTACGGATTTTTACATAAATTAATTATTATTTTCAACTTCCCATAGTAAATATCCATTTTTAAACTTACATTACATACTGATTACAGTAATTAACACTTTATTTTTCGCATTGTCAAATAGCCTATTACAAAAGTATAAGATATTCACAATAAAACACCCTTTGTCATTCATCATGATAGCCTGTGTCAATCAGTGCCATGGTAAACATTAATCTGTATAAACTTATTTCAAGAGTTGAAGAGTTGAGTTGACGGACACGGTGCGAAGGACATGGTTTTGATTCGATTAAAATATAGTAGGCCTGTCCTTGCATGTTACGACGCAGGATCTTCAGGTTTCCTCATCCAGTTGCTGCGAGCTACTCGTAGGTTCGCTAAGTAACGCGCGAGAAACTGAAGGTGGTTTCAAACGCGACATAGTGACGTAAAAGTCATATTAGTTCTGTCATTATTATGTCGCATTTTTGAGGTTTCCCCATCCAGTTGCTGCCAGCAACGCATTCTTGAGCCTCTCATTTCTGTAGAATAGTAAGCCCTTCTGTATATCTCTGTCTGTGTGATGATGATGATATTATGATGTTAATCTGTCGCCGTTTTCGGCTAAGGCGACCACTTCAACTCCTAGTCAGTTGGGCGCTGGTACACTCGAAGATGACTTATTGATCATGGTCCAAGAAAACAAGGTCTAACAATTAGACCACGTGACTGACACAACCTTTTTACGTCATTTTGCCTGTTCATCCTTGTCGAATGCGTGTATTAGACAAGGATGAACAGCGCAAAATGACGTAGGCTTGTGTCGGTTACGTGGTCTAATTGTTAGACCTTGTTTTCTTGGACCATATTATTGATGATACTGTTATGAATGTAACAAACTGCGGTGTGTTGTCGTAGGAGTCGCGATGTGTGGGTGCGTGAGGATTCTGCGCGCTCACAAGGCGTTGCCGCGCGCTTGGCACGTCCGGCACGCCAGCTCAGCGACCGCACCGCCCCCCGTGCAGGGAGTCCCTTACACCAAGCTCAGCATCGGCGTACCTAAAGAGATCTGGCAGAATGAACGAAGGTACGCTTCTTCCTGTCGTCGTGTCGCCGGCCAGTATTTTTAACCTCCGACGAAAAAGAGGGGTGTTATAAGTTTGACGTGTGTGTCTGTCTGTCTGTGGCATCGTAGCTCCTAAACGGATGCGCCGATTTTGATCTAGTTTTTGTTTTGTTTGCAAGGTGTCACAATCGAGAGTGTTTTTAGCTATGATCCAAGAAAATATCTTCAGCCATTTGAAGATCAGCTCTTTTCTAGTTTTTGAAAGGATCAAATAACGATTTTGTTTCGGGGGTTATTTTTTTTTTTAATTTAGTGTTATTTGAGTTTATAAATACGTGGATGCGTCGCAGAGACATACGTGCTGGATACGAGAGGATTTTCCTACTACCTGACCTGAGCAAATTCTTCCCCCTTTTATCATCTTTTTTTGCAATAACATATCCAGTCTTTTTGTTTCAGAGTCGCCGTAGTACCCGCCGTAGTTAGCAAATTAGTTAAGAAAGGCTTCACAGTGAATGTGGAAGAAAACGCTGGAGCCCTAGCCAATTTCCCTAATAAAGCCTATGAAGAGGCTGGCGCCAAAGTAACTAGCTTAAAGGATACATTCCAATCCAGTACGGATATTTATCTTACCCTTATTTAATTTAATTTCGTATTATAGCAGTCAAAATATTTATGTTCAATGTCAATTTTCAGATATCGTTCTCAAAGTCCGTCCAGTAGCCGACAAGGAGATACAAAATGTGCGCGAAGAGGGCACGCTTATTTCGTTCTTGTACCCAGCACAGAACCAGGAGTTGATCAAACTGCTTTCTGCAAGGAAAGTCAATGCATTCGGTAAGCTTTAGCATTACGCCCAATATCCATAATCGTCATTCAGATGTTCGATCTATCCTCAACTATGGGCCTGCTGTTTTACCCGCCCGAAAAATTATTACCTACGTATTTATTGTTGGTGAGAGTCGCTAGCAGCTAGCATGATTTGGTTGATGATAACGATAAGTCAACGTCATCGAAGTCCATTAGACAGAAATGTGGAAGCGGTTAGGTAGTTTGGTGATTTAATAAGTAGAGTAATAAGAAGTTTTCCTCAGCAATGGACTGCATCCCGCGCATCAGCCGCGCGCAGGCCTTTGACGCGCTCAGTTCAATGGCCAACGTCGCTGGTTACCGCGCCGTCATCGAGGCCGCGGCTAACTTCCCCAGATTCTTCTCAGGTAAGTTACACTTGACGGTATATTAAGAAAGCTGGTTCGCATTTGACCAACCTAACTTGACAAGTGATAACGGCACAAATCCCGTGAAACTTACACGCCAATTTAGCATTAAGCGTAAGTCAAAATGGTACAGTAGCCAACACATGCGGCTGGACATGTTGACCTTGAGAGCGCCCGTATTCCGTAGCGGTAGGGGTGAATTTCGTAGTGCGAATGTCCAACCGCATGTCATTATGCTGATGATGAACGTACATTCTTAGTTTTTAAACAATAAAATCAAGAATCTTTGGGAAAGAACCTCTGCAACGATAAACGTACCTACCTACACATTTAATAGTTCAAATAGGCTTGTTATCATCGCATCAAAGCAAACAACAAACCTTAAATGCTATTCGTTTAAACAGCCGTAGTTTCTCCGAATTGGCATAGAATACGTGGGCAAAAGTCAAGTGTTTGATTAAGGCGCTGTAATGTATCGTAAACATACGCCCGCGCCGAAACTTATGCAAAAAATTACGAACGCTGCGCTGACTTTGAGCTGTTTATTTATAACTCGTGTTATTGACCTTTCATTTCGCATCTGCCAGTCAGTGGTGGTACATCATTTAATCTGACAGGTTGTTAATCTCTGCTGACTAACGCGAAATACAATGCTTTAAAGCTCAGTAACTGTTACTAACGACCTATATTCAGACTTTTAATGTTGTGTTTTTACTTTCATTTCAAGCTTTAAAAATGAGTTCGAGCTATAAAAAGAAAGCAAAAGTTTACCTGACAAAAAAGGCCATGTAAGCAATTTTTAAGATTGTTAGACGATGGTAGGATGATAATGATGATTTTTTTAACATAAAAACCGCCAACTTATTTATCTCAAGTCATTTACTCGTAATTTAGTAGATCAAGTCAGTGAGTTCGCTACTGATTTTCTTAGTTATTTTAGAGTGTATGCATTGTTCTGCAAATTATTTTTTCTATTCGGTGCAGACGGAAGATAGTGCGTGGTATATTCGTGCCCTAGTCATAGCTACGCTGCGACCTAGATTCGGTGCAGCGCGGTTAATTATAAAAACAACGACATTCTGCCACAACTAAACTATGCAGTTGCAAACCTTGAGAGAAGATTAGTTACATTTACTTTTTGCACCAGTACAGTGTATTGTATATTTGTCAGGTAGTCTT
>OX419585.1:9615046-9703583 GCA_948473455.1 Teleiodes luculella
GGAGCGGACATGCCAGTAGTGATAACAGTGTTGAACAGCTACTCGGGCTGGGCGCTGTGCGCGGAGGGCTTCATGCTCAACAACTCGCTCATGACCATCGTGGGCGCGCTCATCGGCAGCTCCGGCGCCATCCTCTCCTACATCATGTGCAAGGTAACACCACTACTATATTGGAAGTTGGAACCTAATACTATTACTACATAGTATAAAACAAAGTCGCTTTCTCTGTCCCTATGTTCCTATGTCCCTATATCCCTATGTATGCTTAAATCTTTAAAACTACGCAACGGATTTTGGTGCGGTTTTTTTAATAGATAATAGTGATTCAAGAGAAAGGTTTATATGTATAATACATGCATAATATACTTAAGGATAACCCACAATAACCATTTTCCCGTGCGGAGCCGGGGCGGGTCGCTAGTATAGAATATAAGAAAGAAAGTCCCACTCCGCCATTCTTGAAAACTATTACGTGAGCTTGCCGGACCCTCCTACTGTCACTGACTTAGTATTATATCAGGGACTGTGGCGCTTCTGGAATGGTTTACAATGGTTGAGACTCACCTTTATCAGGGTCATATACAGAAGACATTTTGAATAGTAAATATATTGACCGCCGACTATGCGGTCAGGGTGGCAGAATATTAGGACGGATCTGACGAGCCGTCACGTTAAGGAAAGATAGAAGGGTATTATTATAAGTTTGCGTTATCCCGTGCAGGCAATGAACCGGTCGTTGCCCAACGTGATACTGGGCGGGTACGGCGTGACCAGCAGCGGCTCGGCGCGGACGGAGGGACTCACGCACACAGAACTCAACGTGGACTCTGTGGCGGACCTCATTCACCGCTCGCAGAACATCATCATCACGCCCGGTAATACTAAACACATCACCACCGACACTCTCACACCCACTTGTGCAACACTAATACGCCCACTTGTGCAACTCTAACACACCCACTTGTGCAACACTAACACACCCACTTGTGCAACACTAACACACCTACTTGTGCAACACTAACACACCCACTTGTGCAACACTAACACACCCACTTGTGCAACACTAACACACCCACTTATGCAACACTAACACACCTACTTGTGCAACACGAACACACCTACTTGTGCAACACTAACACACCCACTTGTGCAACTCTAACACACCCACTTGTGCAACACTAACACACCTACTTGTGCAACACTAACACACCCACTTGTGCAACACTAACACACCCACTTGTGCAACACTAACACACCCACTTGTACAACCCTAACACACCCACTTGTGCAACACTAACACACCCACTTGTATAACCCTAACACACCCACTTGTACAACCCTAACACACCCACTTGTGCAACACTAACTCACCCACTTGTGCAACTCTAACACACCCACTTGTGCAACACTAACACACCCACTTATGCAACACTAACACACCTACTACTTCGATTTACACAACTAATTTAATACATTTTTCAGGTTACGGGTTGTGCGTGGCAAAAGCGCAATACCCCATTGCTGAGTTAGTAGACTTACTCAAGTCCACCGGAAAGAAAGTACGCTTCGCTATCCATCCTGTCGCTGGTAAGTTAGATTATTCACCTGCGGAAAAAAAATTATGTGATTATGAATACAAATAGTAGCTGCTATTATAGTATAAAATTGCTTGTCTATAAGATAGAATAGAAGAAGAGAATAAAGTTTATTTGTAGGACATCATAAGATAGGAAAATGTTCTTGTGTATGGTAACGTCTGTGCATTCAAATGTGAAACTATGGTAGTATTTACATAGCTAATTTATTTGTGATCGATCATGCGTAGTTTCATACATGTGTTGATAATACTAATGTAAGACAACAGATGGCGCTTATTTAAATATACGAGATTGGGCATGCTGTGAATGGTGTATGTTGTCAGGGCGCATGCCGGGGCAGCTGAACGTGTTGCTGGCGGAGGCGGGCGTGCCCTACGACGACGTGTTCGAGATGGAGGAGATCAACGACGAGTTCCCCGACACGGACCTCGTGCTCGTCATCGGTAACTAACACTACCACTTAAACATGTGCCGTTCCCGGGAATATTCCCACCATTCCCGGGAAAATTCCGTTCCCAGGAATATTCCCAACGAAATTTGCTGTTCAAGCTGGCTAGATGTGGTAGACTCGGTTGGTGTTTTCCGGTTAGGTACAGTCTCCTGCAAAGAAAATGGATCCCCCTGTCGTTAGCGACTACCCGCGCCGCTTAAGACTGGTGGGTCCGTTTTCTTTGCAGGAGACCGTACTTACCTAACGACCCGACCGACCCTACAGATCTTACTGACTCGTCCTATTTGGCCTCAAACAGAAAGTAGAATTCTTAGTGTGGTAATATTCCAGGGAACGGCACATCACTACCACTACTACACAGTACACTACACCTGTAACGAGGTGCTTTGAAACCTAATACCCATCCTATTTCCCATTTCTTTTTCATCTTAAATTCAAACATTCAATTTTAGAATTTCTTCGTCTTTCATACGTCATCCTCGTCTCCATTTTCTTCAGTTTCCCATATTCCTACTTTCAACTTAACGGCAGTTCCTCACCAATTTCTTTAAAATGTTTGTGTTAAGTTGAAGTGGTAAATTACTTGTGGAAAATTACTGCTAACCTTATATGTAAATAATACGCTCACTTTAATAAACTTTAGTCAGTTCTTTGTAATAATTTATTGCTAGTGACTGGAACTTGTTGGGGCTAGTAGAGTTCAGTGATCAGCCCCTCCTGATGGCTCGCCATGGTCGTCGTTTACCGTTGGGCGCCATTGTCGCGCCAGCTACTCACCAGGACCTTGGCGACAGAGTCTATCACCACACACTGCTGTACTGAACCATAACCCTAGGATTGACAAGTTTACACCCGGACACGTCATACAAATACAACCGACGCGTTTTGAATACCTGCGCCAATTTGAATAACTACTGCTACAAAACATGATAGCCTCCTCTACTTAGACGCTGCTACTAAAAATTATCCCTTTTTGTAGAGCTTCAGCTTTTAATTATTTTAAAAAAGTCATAAGTAAGAAATTGGATAACTCATTATACAGGGTGGTCCAAAATGTGACGTCCAAAAATTTTTTTTAGATTCCTTACACCTGGGTGTATCCGAAAATACCCCATGTATGTTCCGCGATTTTTTGTAGTTTAGAAGTTATGATTTTTTAAATGTATATTTCGAATTTTCTGCCGGAGCGACTTAAAATAATCGTAACTTGTTTAATAGTAAGGTTTTTTTATTTATTTTTTCTCGAAAGTGATCGTCTTGAATCACCCTTTCTACTTTATTATCAACTACATAACGTTATTCATTACAAGTTACCGAAAAAAGGGACGAAAGTAAAAATTTTAGGTTTGAGTTGAACGGAGCAAAATTTTCAAAAATTTCTTAATAATACAAAATTAATGTTTCATTGGTTCAAACTAATTTTAAAAACTCCAGCAGTTTGTCAGCATACCAAATAATTAAAAAAAAGTTGTTCTTAATAGGCGATTTTACGACGAAATTGGCTTCAGAACTTAGTTAGGTGAGAATTCATAAAGAAAAAATTTTGTCAAAAAAAAATATTAAGCTTATTTTGTTTTCATTTTTATGGCCTACATTAGCAAGGCATCATCAAAAGCATTCAAATAATTTCAAATTGAACGATCAGTGACACATTAGAAAACATTTTATTTTAAAAAAGCTTAGTTTAGTTTTTATTAATACGGTTATTTTGGTTTATTTTTAGCATCAATAAAAGAAAACACAAATTAAGTTCAACTACTTTATTAAAGAAGATTTTCAAAATGACGCCCTTCAACTTCGATACACAATCGGCAACGTCTTAAAAAGTTATCTTTTAGTCTGCGGAAAGCGCTTGAATTTTGTCTGACTTTCGTCGCTGCTTCTCTCAATTTTCGTCTCAGTTCTTCTTCGGAGTTAGTTTGCCGAGCATAGACAACTTCTTTGTAGTAACCCCAAATGAAAAAATCTATTGGGTTCAAGTCCGGTGAACGTGCAGGCCATTCGATTGGGCCGCCACGCCCAATCCATCTGCCCGGGTATGTTTCATTAAGGTGCCCCCTCACTTGGCGTGCGTAATGGCAAGGAGCACCATCATTTTGGAATATCATGTGCCTTCTTGTTTCCAAGTTTACATCTTCCAGCAATTCAAAAAGGTTGTTCTGCAAAAAGTTTAGATATGTGTCTCCATCCAACCTAGACGGCAGCTCGAAAGGCCCAATCAGTTCTCCATTTACAATTCCCGACCACATGTTTACGCTGTATCGATGTTGAAAATTTGATGCTCTTGCAAGGTGTGGGTTTTCAATTTCCCAGCTGTGATAGTTATGGATATTAAATACTCCAGTGTTTTCAAAACGGGATTCATCGGTCCATAAGATCTTATTAAAAAAATCTGGGTCTTCCTGACACCTTTGTATCATTGTTTCGCAGAAAGCAACTCTTCTAGGGTAATCTGAAGCTTGTAGCTCCTGAACGCGCTGAATGTGGTAAGCGTGGTAACCTTCTGAAAAAAGAAAAGGACTATTACTCACCACCTAGGCAGGAAGAAGTCTAATACCTGGCATTGTATCTGTGATTTATGTTTTGTGTAAATAAAAAACAAAACGACATACCATTTTTCAATATCCTTAGAACTGAGGTCCGTGGTATTCCAGTCCTTCTGGTTATTGCTCTGGAACTCGTAGAAGAGTCTCTTTCTACAGCTGCGATGACTTCATCTCTTCTGTCCGGATCTACTCTGGGTACTCCTTCGTGCCTTTGGCTACGACCGGGGATACGCCCGGCCATCAGCGTATTATGAGTATTAATAAATACCCTATGGTCCGGGTAATGGTCCAGTATTTCTCCTCGCCGGTCCAGTTGTTGACGATATAGCCTTGCGGCTAAATGACCGTTTCCTTTGGCCATACCATAGTAAAAGTGCATTTCTGCGTACTGGCTTAGACTAAAATTACTCATGTTGCCGTCAGGAGTCCGTAACACAAGCACAAGTCAGTCGTAAGGCAAATCGGAGTCCGTAACACAAGCACAAGTTAGTCGTAAGGCAAATCGGAGTCCAGTAACAAAGCGAAAGTAGGTTCAAAATATCGGTATCGGAAAGAAGCAACGTCAAGTAGTATCACACGCGATGGAAGTGAGTGAACGACTAGCGGACGGACGATACAGTGAGATGCTACGGAGAATGTATGGGGAGAGGGGGGAGAGGGAAGTGCAGGTAAAAAACCCCTAGCGCGCACGGCTGACTTTTGTGGCCAAGACAGTAGGTCTTTCTCTTTCGTACTTCTACGCAACCATAACAGTGCGAAAGAGAAAGACCTTACTGGCCTGGCGCCTTTTGAAACGTGTTATTTATTGCTTTGTGTCATTGTGTGTGATTGGCCTTGAAGTAGATTTTGGTTTAATTCTAGCTTTCATAATTTCATGTCTAAAAACAGAAAATGAAATGTGTCACTGATCGTTCAATTTGAGATTATTTGAATGCTTTTGATGCCTTGCTAATGTAGGCCATAAAAATGAAAAAAAAAAAAAAGCTTAAACATTTTTTACGACAACATTTTTTTTTAATGCATTCTCACCTAACTAAGTTCTGAAGCCAATTTCGTCGTAAAATCGCCTATTAAGAACAACTTTTTTATTATTATTTGGTAAGCTGACAAACTGCTGGAGTTTTTAAAATTAGTTTGAACCAATGAAACATTAACTTTGTATTATTAAGAAATTTTTGAAAATTTGGCTCCGTTCAACTCAAACCTAAAATTTTTACTTTCATCCCTTTTTTCGGTAACTTGTAATGAATAACGTTGTGTAGTTGATAATAAAGTAGAAAGGGTGATTCAAGACGATCACTTTCGAGAAAAAATAAATAAAAAAACCTTACTATTAAACAAGTTACGATTATTTTAAGTCGCTCCGGCAGAAAATTCGAAATATACATTTAAAAAATCATAACTTCTAAACTACAAAAAATCGCGGAACATACATGGGGTATTTTCGGATACACCCAGGTGTAAGGAATCTAAAAAAAATTTTTGGACGTCACATTTTGGACCACCCTGTATATTTTTTACCGAACAAGTTTCTTACTAAATGATGCTCTTTCAGGTGCCAACGACACAGTCAACAGCGCGGCTGAAGACGACCCCAACTCTCCCATCGCCGGCATGCCTGTGCTCAAAGTATGGAAGGCGAATCAGGTTAGCAAAACACAGATTTATTTTTTAAGTCAGGTCATCTGTACTTTTGCGCAGTAGGCCTTTGCTGCTTTTAATGCGAGCGAGTGCAACCGTGTTTATTTTTGACTAACAACTACCGAGTTTGAAAACCAAGTGTTGATATCACAATGTCACTTTCCAGGTGGTAGTTATGAAGAGGTCGATGGGCGTCGGTTACGCGGCGGTCGACAACCCAATCTTCTACAACCCCAACACGGCCATGCTGCTCGGAGACGCCAAGAAGACTTGCGACGCGCTGCTCGAGCGGGTCAAACATCTGCACGCTTGAACACGCCGGCGATACAGGTGGCTCCCATCTATATACTACAGATATAACACCTTACAATACAGTAACTTCCCTGTCAATTGAGGCAGCAAGCAGCCACTATTATGAAGTGGGAAGATCTAGAGTGGCTGCGTTTCGTACCAGTTTATAACACCTGTGCCAATCTTTAGAATAAATCAATGACATTTTGTATTTTGACTTTGTAGAACACTATTTGTGCCCTAAAGCTTCGGTTGGTCGCTGCGAATTGGCACTCGCAGCGAGTATTCGCTCAGTGTGACAGGTCTATTCGCTGCGAATTCCATACTGACCGTGTTCATTTTTATTCGCAGCGACTATTCACTGTGTGTGACCGAGGCTTGTGTCTGAAGATTTTTAAGTTTGTGTTCGACCTTTTGTATATACGAGACATCTATATAATTGTATGTGCGTTACACACGTATCCATAAGTCAGTGATCTGAAGCGAGATTTTCTACAATGTTACCATGAAATCTATTTTTTTATTGTTATTTGAAACTTACAGGCATACTTTTGATGTGATTTTCTTCCAAAAATATTGAATTTGAAGACTTTTAATGTGCCTTAAAATATTAAATTTATTAAGACTCATGACAGCTAGTCGAATTTTATATGCATCACGCATTTTTATGTAGGTAAGACTTTATTTTATATTTTTTACCATTTTTGTACACATCAATGCCGATTTTGAGATGCCCTTCTTTTTTTTTTTCAAAATCGTCTCGATTGTTGGAAGCAGTAATAATTTAATCTTAGGATATATTTAGTACAACAAGGAGTGTTAAGTTCAATGTTAATAGAGATTGCTAAAAAATGAATACATATTTATTTGTATAAAGTAGTTTTTGCCCCATATCTAACTCACATTCCATTACTACTGTTTGTATGTTTTGTTTCTTTGTATTTGACCTTATGCTGATTTAAGGATAATTTTTAAGGATATGAACTTTTAATATAAAATATGGATTGTGTTGTGTGTTGTAATTAACTAAATTTATGGAATTAGTTTAAAGTGAATAATTACCATTCCATGATCTATTTTCTACATTTAGTCAGTCGCTAGAGAAGTGATTAGTGGTTAAGTAATTCATTTGTATTTATATAAATGACGCATGTAACATCAAAATATGTTCTATAAATGAGTTATTCGAAAATAAAACATAGTAGTTCTTTAATTGTGTTTTTCTTGTTTATTTAATAGTTAACACAAAAATGTTCACAGACTCACCAAACAATAAATTACGAATATAAACCGAGATACTAAATAACTCTGGCTCCTAAATCCTTAATAGCATTATGGTACTGCCACCTCAAGTCAGAAAGTTGTCTTTTTATTCCATTCAGTTTGTCAAGAAATGCAGCCTTGTCCTCGGTCACATTATTTACAGGCATGGCGACACATTCAAGCCGATCCATCGCTATTAATATTTCCGTTCTTAGTTTCTCACAGATTTCTTGATAGCTTGTTATGTCCGGAGAAGCGCAGTTGCTTTTTTGGACGTCTTTTCTCAAAGATAGGAAAATATCGTCGAGCCTGAGGAGGAAACTTTCGAAGGCTTGCTCCATGAGGTAATGCCAAGTGGGAAGCTTGCTATCGCCCATGTGGCTGGCGCCAGTAATTAAAGGGCGAGTGGTAGGTACCTCTGGTAATTTAGCGGCGATGTCTCCTTGCTTAGAATCCGACACAGATCGGTAGTTGCTGTTGTAAACAGTAGCCGAGATGGGATAGGTCGCATTGCTACTTACAGCATGTTTCAACGAAATCACCTTTTGGACAGACAGTCTATTGGGTTTTGCTTCTTCATATTCTTTTATAGATTCTTTAATTCTGAATAGACTCATTGTTTTGAAAAGACAATTTTGCTTGGATTTACTATTTTCAATTTTGATCGAGAATGTCGAGAATGATGATTTTGAACTTAGACCAAACAGACTGAAAACAAATTTTCTATCATGATGATGGATAACTGAAAATATTTTTTAAGCAAAATAAAAAGTAGGTGCAAAAGAGGTTTGTATAAATAATATTCATGCTTGTTTGTTAGAGCCAGGAAGCGGCTCCCACCTTTCTGGTTAGAGCAGGTATTTTCCTGGTTTTCTCTGGAATCTTTACGTTTGAAAAGAAATACAAAAGGTCAAGCTATTTCTAAATAGATATATCTGCTTGCCAAAATGTAAGAAAATATCATGAACATTGCAGGAACAAGGCTTTTTATATTTGGTGAGCGCGAAGCGACTTTCTTGCCTGACCAGAAAGAAAAATAAAAATTCTCGCCTTAATGAAAGTTGAATAAAATTATTATTTTTAGATTAGGCTGTATGTAATGTAAGTTGGTTTACTTTCCATTCCTTATGAAAAAGTGAAGTTTTTTCCAAAGTACACAAAAAGTGATTTTATCGTTTTTCTGACATGTGCATGTGTGTATTAAATTAAAATAAAATTATTAATTATTATTACAGCACACACAACACAACACAAATAGCCACACAATGATTAATTAATGTAACCCTATGATAACTGATACTGATGGATGACACCAAGAAGCTTCATTCATGGAAACTGGTATTTCATAAAATGATTTCTAAGAGTGTTAGTTGGTCTCGGAACGTTACGACCGAACTAACGAACTGACATTGACAGACAGATGACAGTTGGATGACAGATAAAAAAAAAGATTTTCAAAAAAAATATTTGTTTGTTATTCCCGAAAAGAAATTGTGGGATTTATTCATAAAATCTGTAATAATTAGTATGTATTATTGAGAACTGTTTCTTCAAATTCTATTGTGTGTTCCCGTCTGGTGATATAATATTAGCTAGCAGGCTCACGCACGCATATCGGTTCATGTTGCCTACCGTCCGGCCCGCCCGACTGCTGGTCAGGAAAACATTAGCATTCGGTAATCGGTTATTTCATACAGCGTGTTGCTTAGTTTTTATTCGTTAGTCTCTCGCCACAGTCCGCTGTGCCGTTCCGCAGCATGGTACGTGTTCCCTCCAATATCCCATCCACATGATTTTTTGTTTGCCAATTGTGTGTTGCTTGTGTATTTTTTGTTTGATTTAGTTAGTTTATTCGTGGTTTTAGCTAGTTTGTGCTATAAATAAATGTGACGTACCAAAATCGGCTGGAATGTGCCAAGGGTTTTATTAGATTCTGATTAGAATATCAGTTACCTACATTATTATTATGACATGGCCTTGACTTTTAAGAGTGTTTTCATTGTATCTTGTTCTGTTTTAAAATACAAAATATAATATTTTACATTATAAAACCATAGTTAGTAGTAGTTTAAAAGTATAAACAGTTTCTATTTCTAGTTTTTATCTATACACCTTGTTGAATATATTTTAAGTAAAGCAGGTGTTCCACATGATTAGTGTGGGTGCATTAACGAGTGTTGTTTCAGGCCAGTGACACCAGTATGGCGGGGAGCAGCAAGCTCGCGCTGCCGGTGAGCAGTGATGACAACACCAGTATACTCTCTGTCATATACAGGTTCTTTAAAAAGGTTAGTTCGCATCTTTATTTGTTAATGATGTTTTCATTTTTGCAAGATTCCATTCCGTTTTGAATTCTTCATTTGTAAAATAAATTTAGTTAACTTTACTTCTGTATTAAGCAGCCTATATTTTTCCTTAGTGAAATGTAATATAATATAGTAAGTAATACATTATATTACATTCCGCCCCGCGGCTCCGCCCGCGTTAACGGATTTTCCCGTGGGAATGAGGTATTTTCCCACGGTAAAAAGGGGCCTATGAGTTAATCCAGGATGTCAGCTAACTCCATACCAGATTTTACTAAAATCGCTCCAGCTTGTTGGAGTATATTTTTTCATTATTTCCAAATTTATTTAGATGTTTGATTGGAAGGTGAATTAGGTGAGAGAATAACATACCTAAGCTTTTTACTAAAGGAAAAATCTTATTCTAATAAGAGGAATTTAAGAATAACACACTCAAATTTGCAAACAGAGCTCTTATCTTGTAGCCTAAACTGTCCCACTGTTGGGGAAAGGCCTTCCTTTTTTTTCCACTACTCCCTAACTTGAGCTACTTCTGGCAAACTGTCAAGTTCATCTTGCCACCTCTTACGTAGTCAGTAAACTAATATTTAAAACATTACTGTTTTAGCATAACATTTGCATAGTGATAGCAGTTGAATTAAAAATTAGGAGCTTACGTCATACTGCACCAAGTAGCCATGAAGCACTCATTCTGACTCATCAATCACAATTGTATATATAATTGAATCTCCAATCAGATCAAGGTTAGAAAATATTCATAAGTTAAAAACAAATTACTTTTAAGGCCGCCTTTTGTACACCTGTGTTGCTTTAATTATGTTTGTTGTGTTCTCTTGTGTGCAATAAAGTATATTCTATTCTATTCTAATTTTAGTCATTATTTAAGGATGTGTATGAGTTAACAACAAATTACTTAGTCATTAATGTCATTATTTACGGATGTATATAAAAAATACAACTTGGTACAGTTCAGGCCAGCCAGCTGAATCGCAGTTCTGTTCTTTACTCAATAGACATAAGAATGTTGCTAAGTTTTGACTGTTTAGCTCAGCATGCTCTTGACTGTACATATCTACAGATTTGGTTTGATTTTTTTAATGACTTATCTGAATCGTGTTGATTTGGTCATTTGTTCAATAAATAGGTAGTTGAAAAACAACAATAAGTAGGTAGATGAAAAACAAAGCATAGTCCTAAAAATTTAAGCACCAAACAAAACCATGTAGCGCGAATTGATAGAGCTACGTCTCCGTCAGTCAGTAAACACGAATGTGTTCAGTAACTAGTATTATATTATCTGTGGTCCAGTGATTGCCTTGTTCGATGGATAAAATAAAACACTCATTATGAGTGCAGTCCTGTGCAGTAAAAGCAAGTAATGCAACAAAGAGAAAAATAGTCGAATAATAGTGGAAATAGCTCATGGTCGCGCGAGGTCTCTAATAGACGAGCGACAGTGATCGATCAGCGACAGTTGGCGACAGTGGCCGGCGACCCTGTCGCGAACTATTGCTAATCTTTGTCGCTGGTCTGTAAGAACCCTAAAAGAAAAGACGCGACTTCTATATCTCGGTCAAAGCAATTAATTTTGGGCCCATGTCACGTCTTACAGCGCGTATAAGGTAGACCGATGGACGATCTGGTGAGGGTCGCGGGAAGCAGCTGAATGCGGGCGTCGCTGAACCAGTTGTAGAAATCTTTGGGGGAGGCCTTTGTCCAGCAGTGGACGCTTTTCGGCTGAAACGATAAATGTATATTTTGCTATGTATACAATTTTACGTATTTTCCTCTTTTTGCCGCTTAAACAGGTTGTGTTTAGTTTAGTTAGAAGCATATTTATAAAAACAAGTCAAACAACTATTGGCATAATGACCTAACATAACAACTATTTGAAATAAATGAGTAACATACATACAGACATGCCTAATCGCGGTAGATAGTTCGTTTGAATGAGGCATCCATCATAGCAATGACATCATTTTTACTGAAATATGTGCGCCAAGAGGAAATGTTTGGCTTTTGCGGTTTAAATTATGAACCTACATAGTCTACATTTAACTGTTAAATATTTAATATTATTTTAGGGAAGTATATTGTGGTAAATTAATAAAATGACCTCTACTTCATTATCTAAAATGGAAAATATGTACGGAAAATGGGACGCTTTGATAATGAAACTGTAATGTAAAAAAACTATGTGGAAATAATTACATACAATAATTCAAGTCGTTCCCGTGTGACACGTTAACAAGCAGAATGAATATATAAACTATCAAAATCTTTAAACATTTATGTTTAGTACTAATTCAATACAACTGTAAAGCTAAAGGTAGTTAAGATCTCTATGAAGTACGATGTACTGCTATAAACTTTTACAATTGTATTTTAAATTGAAATTTCTTGCGTATCAGAAAGCACAACAGTTACTGTACCAAAATCACTGTGAAACAAATCGTATGACTGTACCACTACTACTGTGCCAATATTATGAAATAGAGTTGTAGATAAAAACAATAGTATTGAAATCCATATACAATTAGAAATTATTTTTATCTCCTAGTACGAATCGCTTTTATACGATTACTAGCGACCCGCCCCGGCTCCGCACGGGAAAATGGTTATTGTGGGTTATCCTTCAGCATGTATTATACATATAAACCCTCCTCTTGAATCCCTCTATCTATTAAAAAAAACCGCATCAAAATCCGTTGCGTAGTTTTAAAGATTTAAGCGTACAAAGGGACATAGGGACAGAGAAAGCGACTTTGTTTTATACTATGTAGTGATTAACAGCATAAACAGTTCTTTAGAAATCACAGTGGCTTGGCTTATATACGGATTGTTCTGTTACGTTCAATAAATAAAATTCGCGATGAATACGAAGTGGGTTTGGTTGAATGTTCCCGTTGCATTGTGGCAGATATCGGTGGTGGGCGCAGTGTACCTGGTGGGCTACATGCAATGGAGCGTGGCGTGGCTGATCGGGCCCGTGATCCTGTCTGTGGTGCGCGATCAATGGCGCCGGGAGAACGAGTATCGCCGAAACCTGGCCAAAGCCGCAGCCACCTCCTCGGAGAAGGAAGTCATCTTAGCTCGCCTGGACGACCTACCAGCTTGGGTAACTCATATTTTGGACATGATTTCGACGAATATGGTATTTTTCTATGGCGCGCCTTATGGGAGTTGAGAAAGAGAAATTGTCCGGCAGTAGATAATTGAAGCATTGTTTATTTAAGGATAAAAGTTTTTTTTTATATGAACAAAATTTTTTTTTATAACAATATTTGCTATTTACTCTATTACTAGCGACCCGCCCCGGCTCCGCACGGGAAAATGGTTATTGTGGATTATTCTTATATATTAAGTATATATAGTATATTATGCATGTGTTATACATATAAACCTTCCTCTTGAATCCCTCTATTTATTAAAAAAACCGCATCAAAATCCGTTGCGTAGTTTTAAAGATTTAAGCGTACAAAGGGAGGGACATAGGGAGGGACAGAGAAAGCGACTTTGTTTTATACTATGTAGTGATCTGCGCAATTACAAAATAAATATTTCAAAACAAGGCTCATTCGAATCGAAAACGTAAGCCTACTGAAATACGTTTTATTTTTCTATCACCTTCACTCTCCGTTTTATAGTGATAATGAAAAAAGTTACGAGTAATTAAATATAGTTACAAAAACAGTTCCGACACTAGTTAATTAGCGTGTGTTTACATTGAGTGATTAATTGTTATAATAGCCCATTACATGGTACTCAAGCAAGATAAGTAGGTAAACAAACCGGTAAAGTGTTATCTTAGTCATGTCATGTATAAGCAGTATCAGACACTTACGTACTTTATTTATTTCATACAAGTAAATTTCTTATTACAACATTAAAAAGTTAACTTATGCTATGATTTCATTTCGGTTCTACGCTAGATTTAGAAAATGCGAAACAGTTTTTCTATTTAAACAACAAAGCGTATTGTGCTGAGTAATAGCATGGCAAACAGCCGACAAATCGGCTTAAAATCAGTACCTAACATGATTAATTTTCATCTAATTGATAAATAAATAATAAAACATTTTATAAATTAAATTTAGAACTCGAAACTCCTACAAATACCTAATACTTAAAACCGCAATTTTTAATTTAAATCAAAAGAAATCGAATAGATTTTTTCAAAAATTATTTGTATTTTACTATAATTCACGTTGTTCATGAAATTTAAAAATTATGTATTTGCGACTAACAACGAATTTTATCAGCAACAAGTTTACGAACATGGTTTGACTACATCCTGTAGTATCTAAACGACTGGGATTATCATACCCACATTTTGAATAAGTCTTTCGTGTTAAATAATTTTTGTCTATGTTATGCTCAGCATATAACTTTATTTACAAAGCTTGTCGTGGATGCTAGACTTCATTAGGTTTAATTCATATTTATGTAATAGTACAAATTTATTTCCAGGTGTTCTTCCCTGACGTGGAACGTGCAGAATGGCTGAACAGAGTAAGTATACGCATCAGCTGTTATTAAACAGTCCACTAGTTATTTTAACTAGCCGTTGCTGACACGCGCGGCGTTACTGAACAATATAATATTACGATAATACAGGGGCAAGAACCTTTATATTCGTTTAGAGTTGATTCTTTCGACGCCATAGCTCTGAGTAACGATCATCGGAAGTATTCGGATGAGTGCATAAAAATACGTCGTAAATTTCTTTCTTTTATTAATTACGCTTATGTCGCTTCGTCGCTAGCTTCATCGGATTTGCGCGGGAACGGAAAGTTCTACCTTACCCCAAAGTAGTCATATACCGACGCATCTAGGGGCGGCTCGAGGTAGCTTCGGAGCACAATATAATTACGTTGGTACGGTACGAAAATATCGTGAATGAAGGAAACGTTGTCTGAAGGTACAGACTGCCCTAACTAGACTGGAATTATTATATTTATTGAAAAAACTAAAAAAAGAATCAAAAAACTTTTTCCACATCTCTTGTGTTTTGTTCCTGCAGATTTTGCTGCAAGTATGGCCCAATGTGAACCACTACGCAAGAACACTACTGAAGGACAAAATAGAGCCGGCGGTGGCGGAGAGCCTGTCTAACATGAAACTATCGGGCTTCAAGTTCGAGCGAATGATCCTGGGCACTATTGTGAGTTAAACACTTACATTTTATTACGTAAAGACTGGCCGGAAAAATAAAATATTGCAGAAACGAATGTTGCCAGAAACATTAAAAAAACATGTGACGTATGCAGGCAGGGGTCTATATTAAAACCCATAATTGAAAATGTATATATCGAAAATCCATAATCGATAAATGTCATAACGATTAAAATCCATAATTTTGAAAATATTTAAAAGCCCTAACTTTAATATGCATACTGTTAGTATGTATAATAATTAAGAAATATAAATTTGACAAATATAGTAAACATATATTAAATTATTATTTTTATCACCAAAAATGCTGTTTCTCTTAGCTTATCTTCTTTTTTACCAAAATATCTTAAATTTGAGATTTTGAAAGATTATACAATTATGGATTTTAATATTTTATGTATTTTTGAATTATGAATTCTAATTGTTATACTATTTAAAGTTATGGCAAGTTTGTTATGGATTTTCATTATAGGGATATTTATGTTATGCAATTTAAGGGGCACCCCGTATGCAGATCTTTTATTTTTCTGATCAGGCTTTAGATAAGACACTACATTGGTTTTAACATGTTGTATTGTAATTTTATTTGCCAGCCTTCTTGATCTTGAGAAGCAATTTATTCCGCATGTAAGCCTCGTCAGTACATATAGACCACGTCTCTTCTATCTTTCCCATCGACGACATAGCCCAATAGACGCCTAATGCAAGGCGAACACTTTCTGGCAACACGTTAGACTTATAAGTCTTACATAAGACACCGCGAACAAAATCTACCTTAGTACCGACCACTTCCGTGACCCGTGAACATCTCCTGCGTTTATAACCCAAAAAAAACTTAAGACAATAATATGGCTCCTTGTTATATAAGATGGTGTGGAAAATGTAACCAAACCTCTAATTTTAAAACAGACGGCATAAAATGCATAGGTAAGTTAATTGATTTCATTATTACAGATTCAATCTTAATAGAATTCAAAGGTCAAACTTAACTGGTTGGCGTTGATATCGTTTATCACTCCGTCTCTTTTTTTCAAGTAGTAAATTGTTATTGCCATCCTTTTCTTTCATCTGTCACTTGTAAATAGGGTTGTACCACTACTCAACGGATGCGCGGTGTAACTAGTACTAGTATTTAGTAGCAGTATGTTACGTAATTAATGATAATAAAAAAAAAAATTACATTACAAATAAATTAACGCAAGTTATTTTAAATATATATATAAATGAACCCCTATTTCTCTCGGTTGAGAAAAGCTTTACTGATATACCTAATTTTTTTTTTTCATAATTTCGCGGAAGGTTCCACATTAGAAGAAATAAGAAAAAAGGGAAAACTGTTAGCGCTAGTTTTATAATAAATAGTATAATTTTAAAAGAGTACCTAAATGTATAAATAAAAATTAACAAGTATTCAAATAATTTATAAAGTAAAATACGTGCATTAGCTACATGTTCCTTAAGTTGTTCATGTTTTTAAAGATAAAACTCGGCCTCTTACATTTATAACCATTAGTATCAGTAACAGTTACAATAATTACTAGTATCAGTATTAGTACTTTTCACGAGCAGTAACTTTCTTCACTACACAACACTAGTTGTCATTTACGTCATGCGCATGTCATGCGTGAGCCAATCAGCTTGCACTATTTACCGCTCCCCCCGATCCGCATTCCTCAACGCTTTGACAGAATTATTTGTTTGGAGAAATGTGAACATTAGGCGTCTATTGGGCTATGTCGTCGATGATCTTTCCAGACAATTTTCTTTCACACGTGGTAAACGGCTTACCTCTCCCTTTTCTATGTAGCCAATTTCCATGTTAAGTCTATAATCTGATAGCTCAACGTAATATCATTGCTCTAAATATCTACGTAAAGATACTTACAAAAAAGTATATTCTATTCTATTCTATTCTATTCTATTCTTACACTAAGCAGTTTATACTTATTTTATTATTATTCACGTTTACGTTTATTATACTACGGTGTTTTATGACGCGTTCAAAGTACTAAATGTTTATTGTTTGCAGGCACCACGCGTGGGCGGTGTTAAAGTCTACGATAAGAATCTATCGAGGAACGAAATCATCATGGATGTGGATTTATTGTGAGTTTAAATTGCTATTTTAATTGTTTTAAAATAGCGTAAATATGCTGAATGGTAGATAAGTAAAATACGAACGAATGAAATGTTAGTATAGTCATGTATTATTGAATGGTTTCAGCTACGCCGGTGACTGTGATATTTCCTTCGTTCTTCAGCGGATAAGAGGAGGAATTAAGGATCTTCAGGTAAACTTGGCGAACTTTGTAGATTTTTCAATCACTCAATTTTTTTACACTGAAAATGTATATGTACATAATTATATACTGCGCTCGGTATTCTCTTCGCAGAACATCTCTATGTCATTAAACTTTTATATTGACAATCTGGCTATCCAATTTCCACGTGCGGTAATTTATACATTTTACACTTTGTCTATCACTGATCACGTTGACTTGTGTCACCGTCACGTGACTTAGGAGAAAACCTTGTTAGACCCCATATTCACTAAAGGCACAGAAGAAAGTAATAGTAGGTTAGGTACTAGCCCGTACAGAAAGGACACTCACTGCCCCGCGCTAAAATGAGTTCCCCGCGCGATAGCCCCCCACGCACCGCACTCCGCAGGCGTCGCGGGACTCTAACTGGGGTGTTCTGGGGTGTTTTACATAGCGTGTCAGTGTTTGACTTGTAGTTGATATTCAGTTGTTATGCAAAAATAAGATACGATGTAATTTATCACATGAGTGTGTGTGTGTGTGTCAGATCCACGGCATGGTGCGCGTGGTGATGAAGCCGCTGATCAGCAAGATCCCGCTGGTGGGCGGTCTGCAGGTGTTCTTCCTGAACAACCCCAACATCGACTTCAACCTCGTCGGCGCCGCTGACGTGCTCGACATGCCCGGCTTCAGGTACACAACATCCTGCATTTGGGAGCAATCTATTATTATTATCTTGTCTATCACACACAACATTGGTTTTCTATTTAGTAATACATGCTGCGAAGCCGGTTTAAAAAAACATAACGTGTTAATCGTTCCTTCATAAAATGAATTAAAGCTACACAAAATAACAAGACTCTTAAGATATTCAACTAAAAATATGGCTACTTGCAGTGCTTATAAAATACCTATAACCGATAATGGGTGAATACAGGCCGAATGAAATCGGTTTAAAAAGATAGAAAGAGACTATAAGGAGGAGTCAAAACTGATATTCATATCATAGGAGCCGTTAAATTCGACATGGCTTAACACTTTGACTGTCCATACATTACATGTAATGCACTGATGATCTTGCTTGATACGTCCATGCATTACATATAATGCACTGATGATCTTGCTTGATACGTCCGTGCATTACATATAATGCACTAGTGTAGTTGTCATTCTATAAATAATAACCAAGAAACAATGACTACCATAGATCAACTTATCGCTACGTTGGACATTTCGTGATAGGGAAGAAAATATGCTTTGGACAGTTAAAGTGTTAATAACTACAGTGTGTAGCATTGTTATTGTCAAAAAAACTTCATTTGGATAATAGATGAAACGTTTGGTAGCGATCTGTTGCGGCGCTGCATAGTGGAGCAGGTGGGCAAGATGATGGTGCTGCCCAACAAGCTGCCCATCAAGCTGAGCGACGAGATCCCCACAGTGGATCTGCGCATGCCCGAGCCAGAGGTATGGCCAGGTCACTATAGTATGGCCACGTCACTATAGTATGGCCACGTCACTATAGTATGGCCACTACCGCTGTGCACCTCTCTGAGGTAAGCGCGGCGAGGTGGGAGCCGGGGAAAAAGAGCATGAGTTCACATGAGATAAATACACGACACGACGACGACGACGAGTTTACATTTCTAAGGCAAGACTTGTGGCGGAACGGTGCTCTCCCACCTCGCCGCGCATACCTCAGAGAGGTGCACAGCGGTAGTAGCCATACTATAATACTAAATCAATCAGTCGAAGTCAGTTCGTACTTTATATTTGATTTTCATTCACACCACTTCTATTAAACAAAGTAAAAAAGTTCTTATTCTTTAGTTAGTTATGCATAAGCTGATTGTTTTCCATTCTTAGTAGTTAAGTTTTAAAGCAATCCCAGTCCGTTTGTACTATCTATTTTACTCACACAACTTATATCAAACTAAATAATATAAAGCCTTATACCAGAACAGCTGAGTTCTGGTTTGCTTCTGCTGTTTTATTTCATTATTTTTAAATCCTACTTCTGATATCAGTTTTTTTTTTCAGGGTGTACTTAGAATTCACCTAGTTCAAGCACAAAATCTTATGAAGAAAGATGTTTCGATGTTAGGTGAGTATGTTATAATTAATTAAATACCAAATGTCCATCCAGCCACTCGCAACCACCTGCCAAAGAAAAAATATTCTTGTTACTCAACCAGTTGCCAAAAAGATATGAAACGTTAAAATAAGTAGTATTGTTTGTACATGTGATCCAGGTAAGGGTAAGTCCGACCCGTACGCGATCATCACGGTGGGCGCGCAGCAGTGGAAGACCAAACACATTGACAACGACGTCAACCCTCGCTGGGACTACTGGTGCGAGGTATGTCACTGCACTGCTCATACCTTTCTTTCTCTTCCTATTCTACTTATATTTCAATAATCTTACTACGTAGTTAGCTTTGTTTACTGGTAATTTAGTTATAATCTATTATCTGACCTACAAGTTAACGGATGTTTTACCAAATGTTAAGAATATAAATTACATTTATTTTTCATTTTAATAAAGAAGTGAATATTTGCAATCGTATCCGTTACCTTGAAGAAATATTGTTTTAGTTTTCAGTATAATAATCACAACACATTGTTTGATGTGTTTTTTATTTGAATGGTTTTGGAACTGTTGGTCCTCGGTGAGTAAAATACGCGGTGATTGGCTTACTTTTCTTCTAATCAAAATTTTCCGGAAAGCTGCATCTGCATTATAACCCTGGGAAATTCAATGGCGAATGCTACTCTTGCCACTTTCCGTCCATGTCGTTCAATTTCTCACCGGGACGAGAAGATTACACTCCATTTCCCATAACCATTCACTATTTCTTAGAAAATAAAAACATTGGAATGAATAAGGTTAAAATGTCAAAGACTCAAAATATTTAATTTTAACAAAATTCAATGTTAATATTTAACTGCTAAATGAAGAACATCTGAAATTTTTAAAAGTGTAATAAAATTCTTATAGTTCCAATGTGGATTTACCTAATTGGCATGAGTACAGGAATATTTAAATTTATATAGATGCATGTGACATACTTGTCGTATTTGTTTCATTTTTTTTAATCTTACAAAAAATTTTTTTTTTTAGTATATATATATTGTCTGCTCATTTTACTTTTCCACTTCATTAATTTCTTAATTTTGGTTTATTTAAAAATTACTTACAAATGTTTAAATTGAAAATGAAACAAAATCGACGTCGAGAAGTTCGTTTACAATTCTACTTGATTTTGGTGCAAATTGTTTTTGTAAAATGTGATTAACAAACATTTTCCACCTTCGCTAACAATCAGAGTTGTAAGCTTTCTCGCCTTCTCTTCTGGGGTGGGGGTTTATAGAACTAAAGTATTTTTTTAAAAACAAAAATTACTAAAAAACTTATACATCAGATTAAAATTGCTTATTTAATAAAGTAGTTTTTAAAGTTAACATAGTATTTGCTTAGTAAATAAATAATATAACAAATACGCTTCAGGGCTGAGAGAGGCCCCAATTTTACTAAAAGTAATAATTAGCAGCTGTGACGTATGATTTTGTTTTTCTACTTATGTGTTGCGTGGCGCTTGGCGTACAGGCGCGAATAATGTCAGTGGGCCAAACGCTGGATATCGAGCTGTTCGACAAGGATGACGGCAACGACGACGACAAGCTGGGCAAGTAAGTGAGGGGGGAGAGGTGGGCGGGCGGGGGAGCGGGCGCGGTGGGCGGGGCTTGCACGGTATATTACGCACTGGCGTACAGGATCAACGCCTGAAATCGCTCATGCTCATCATTTCGCCTAATTATCGCCATCCACAATACCTATCTATGGGGCCATGTGTCTTCCTTTATTGAAATATTTACGTCATTTCATTTCACAAAAGCATTATTTGAAAGTTGAAATGCTTTAAAACTTACAAGAGTGTCAAATACTCTTCTGTGTCAAATACTGTTCTTTCTTTGTATTTCGCGTAAAAATTACACATAGCCTCATACGATAAAAATACATGCTTTAACGCTTTTAGTGTAATTCATGGCACCGATTAGAGCAGCTGTAAATATCACTGGTAAGTAGCAGAAACAACACGAGGTGGAATTAAAATGATATTGGACACTCACTCAAATCAAAAGTACTATTATATTTGGGCACCTATTGAAGGAACTTTAATTCCACCTACAAAGTAGTGAATAAATTTATTAATATGCAACTTTTAAATGTGTTGTAAATATTAAATTATTAATCGTATTGCGTATTTCCCATGGAAATATTTTCCTATTTAGACCACCAGACCCCTGTTCATAGGAGTTACCATGATTGCCCTCTCTATATTAGATAGGAAGAAGTAGATGAACTACTAATAAGTGGGTGTTGTGATTTGTCCCAAGGCCATTATACATTCGCGCAAGAGCCAGGCGTTACAAGTGGAGCTATGGGACTGGGACCCAGGCATGGGCATTCAGAACGATGATTACCTCGGCAGGTCCGTCCACACCACTCCAAACTGATATATTATTGCTTCAGTTTTACCATTTTGACGATCTTTACGAACATGATTTTTATTATCACCATCATTTCTCATTTTAAGGATTTTCATTTTCTTGCGTGTAGTTCAGTTTCTAGGTCGTCTCATATTTTAGAAATTATGTCATAACGCCGTCTGCTTTCGAAGTTTTCAACGCCTGTGCGGTCAGACCTCGGAAATAAGATTACTTACAGATTTCAAATAGTACACAGACAGACACTAAAATCGATCCCTGCGTGTTATAGGAAATCAGTGATAATAAAATTCATCTAGTTCTGGGTTTATTGCGTTGTGTTTTGTTTTTGTCTAATCTCGTGTGGATTTTTTTATTGTGGCGTTCTATTTTAGGGATAAAATGTATGATCAAGGAGTTTATGTACTTAAGTATAAATACAATATTACAACTAATTCTAAACTACTAAACACTGTATAATACGACACATTTTTTACTATTTCTATAATGAGTAAATAACAAAGAGTGTGGGTTATATTGTATGTATGTATGAATGATGTAATATATGGCTTTAATGTGTGTGACGTGGCAGTCAGTGCTGTGCTGCAGTGAGACGCGGGCGCAGTTCAAGCTTTACGACTGGGACCGCGCGGGCAGAGACGAGAACCTCGGAAGGTCTGTCTCGATATGTCAACCTACACACACACTGATACAACTAGACTACTGTACCTATAGCTTCTAACAATCACAATTTCACTTGAATTATTTAGAACAAGATTCTTTCTTGTTATGTTATGTATTTATTGTACGTGTTTGATATCTTTACTACCTACAAATTATTCAGTAGGTTACCTATTATCTGAAATATAAATACAAAAATATATTTCACGATACACAATCCTCAAAAGTAAATTGTGCCCATAGGTAGCCTATCAGCAAAATATTTACTTCCCTATTTAATATTGTACTCTTACAATAAATACATCTAACGTAAATATCCTGTTCAAAATTATTTCAAATATATTAGAATGATTTCACATTACTAAACCATAATGTGCCATTGTACCTAATGTACGAACTTCACGTTCACAGTATACTGCGCATCGCCACTATTCGCCACGCACTTCTACTATGCCAAGACATAAAGATTAGTTTTCTTTTCTTGAAACCTCAGGACTGCGTAACGTTTCTATTCACTTAAATACGTACGAGGTTCCAACTTAGTACAGAATGCTGCAAAAACACGAAAACATCGCGACACTGCACTGAAGCTTGGCATTGACTGCCCCCATAATGTATTTTACTATATGTATATTTATAGGTATTATTCTAATAGCTAACTGTTTATTGATCTGTGTAAATAAACAATAACTTACAAGGGATAGGTGATTTCTGTAAGGCGAGCACGGCAATATAAAAATGTCAGCACGTAATCACACGCATCATTATCATTTCGCACATATTCATTGTAGATAGGTATTCCATTTCTTTACTACTTTATTTCTTTATTTTTGTGATTATAATAACATTCAATCTAAATCTGTATTGGTATTATACTGTGCTAATTGTATTTGTCGTGAGTTTTTTTTTTTGACTGAATTTTATACAGCTTGATAACTTGCTTGCTTTAGCTTTTTGGAATAAACTATTAAATAAATTAATAATTTTATTCAGATAAGGCATGATTTACTAATTTATAACAATGTTCAAAATAAGTTAATACTAATCTTCACTAATTTTTTGTTAATTTAAATGGACTATAAACTTTGTCTTGGCTTTTGGCCTCTTGATAAACCACAAGTGTTACAATTATGTTTACAGTACTTAGGGTTATTTATTGGATATAGAGACTAATTAAATATCTATCTAATATAATGTGTAATGTTACAAATTTCAGGTGCTCTTTAGATATCGCACAAGTAGTCCGTGCTGGTCGTCTGGATACCGTAAGTATAAAGTACAAACGATATTTAAATTCTGTTAATTCGATCCATGGAACCATGACGTTGTAAGGAGCGATAAATACAAACGTGTGATATAATTGACTGCCCCAGTAATCTGCAGATCGGACCCTACAACAATAATTTCATCTAACACTCTCCATAGATCTGTATCTTCAAACAGTTATTTCTTACTAGCTGTTCGACCGCGGCTACGCCCGCGCTGTTTTTTTGACTTTTCCATGCTGTTTCCTTTCTTTGACCGGAAATATAAGGTACCACCATGAAAAATATCATTCAAATCGGTTCAATAGTATTAGCCCGTACAAACAGACAAACAGATAAATGGAGAAAAAAAAAATGAAAATCTAGATAATTACATCACTTCTTACATCCCCCTGACTCGGTTTTTAGCATATATTTTTTTGGTCTTCTACACAGTTATTTTTATCATATAGAAAAATAATCTTGTATCTCACTTCAGCTGACTATTCGTATTTACAGTGGCAAACGCTACAGCAAGCGAAACACGGCAAGGTGCACTTGCGTCTGTCCTGGCATCGCCTATCTAACGATATCTTGGATCTGAGCCGTGTAAGTACACCTACTTCGTGTTCTTACCGTGAATATGGTTTTGATATTGTGTTTATGATTTGAAAGAATAATAATTAATTCTTTTGCAGGCGATAACAGAAACTAATCTGGTTAGAAACGCCGAGCTCAGTGCCGCTGTGGTGTCTGTCTACATCGACTCCTGCAAGAATTTGCCAGTGAGTATAAAGCTTCATATTTACCTCATAATTTCACTACTTCAAACAAATGCTTAAAAAAAATTTAAACTTATAGTTTCATCATAGTAAAGCCCCTTCATTAGTCTTTGGCAACCACGGCCCCACGCGACGCGGAAGGGAAAGGAGGATAATGTTTCGAAGCGACAGACGTAGTCTTTCTGCACAAAGTATAATATATTGTTTGCTATAACGTTATGGAAGACTGAAACCTGAGCTAGGACGTGCCTGTATTACAGGTCTCCAGGCCCCACCCCGTATACCGTGCTTCCCTTACAAACCGTGTGGTTCCGGCTTAGAATTGAAACACCCCAACTTCTCCTGTGGGTATCGTAATAGGCGACTTCGACCGATAGGCGAAGGATGGAAGATGAATAAATATAATTTTGAATGAATTATGTTAAATTTAAAATAAGCAGCGCAGCTGTCAAATTCTGCCTAATTTTAAGTAGGATGTTTTCGCATGCCTGCTAAAGTAGTACAAACAACGCATAAAATTTATGTTTGACGTATCTAAATTTAAGTTAGAGCGTAATACGAGAGAGAGACAGTGATATAGGGTAATATGGTTTTTAAAAAGTTACAGCGTAATACGTAGAGTCGGGCCCAATCACCTTTCCCTTTTCATTCTTAAGAACGTGATAGGGACATATGGTTTTTAAAAAGTTAGAGCGTAATACCATGGACCAATATACTCGACTATATTGGTCCATGGTAATACGTAAAATCGGGCCCAATCACCTGTCCCTTTTCAGAAAGAGAAGGACAGGTGATTGGGCCCGACTACATATTACGTTCTAACTTGAGCTCTAACTTAACTCATAGTTTAAAAAAAGTTAGAGCGTAATACGTAGAGTCGGGCTCATTGATGTATGTATGTTATATAATGTGACTTTATTTTTGCATGCTATTTTTTGTAATGGCGAAACATGCGAACAAAACTCTTATTTAAAATCTTTACTACCATGTTTGATGCAATAAATGATTTCTTATTCTTATTTCTTATGTTGCAGAACGCGCGCTCGCTGGCCAAGCCGGACCCGTACATGACGATCACGGTGGGCAAGAAGACGGAGAACACCGGCGTGCAGCTGCGCACCGACGACCCCGTGTACGAGATCGGACACTCCTTCCTCGTGCAGAACCCCGAGATCGACGTCATCGACATCAAGGTCAGTGCTTGCTTATCGTGTGGCCTTCGAGGTTAACCTACCTCACAAACCCTTTTTTTTTTTTTTTTTTTACCCTGGTGTCGGCCGGGTCGGCCCCGGCTACTATCTAGTAGATAGTATCTACGGATGTAGTCGTTATAGGAGCCATGTCGGAAGCCTAAGGCGGTTCTATCAAGGTCAGTGACCACAGAAGCAGTGCTGCGTGCTGCCACACTACTGCTTTGAATTTTTCCTTTTATGTGTCTTAATAAAAAAAAACCTTTACAGACATTTTTCATTAATTCGTGTCATTTGCACTCTTGAACTCATTCTCTCTCTTTTTCGTTTATTTACAAGAATTTGTGAGCTTTAAAGTTTAAACCGATATTTCAAAGGATAGTTTAAAGGTGTAAGGAAGATAACCTATCTATGACACAGAAGTTACTCAGAATAACGATATCGAAGCGCGATTTTCCTTGCTCTTAATATAATAGCACTAACCTGCCTATAATGATACATGTATACTCTATGCCATTTATAGTCCCTTATTGTTATAAAAAACGTAAAAGAACTGTTGAGCTGTTTAAAATTATCACGTAACTTTTTGAATTAACACCACTTTCGAATTTGTCAGGTGTAAAAAAGTCATTTTTCGAACAGGTGTAAAAATAAATAATCTCAAATTTACGTCAAATGTGACCTGCAATAATATCTGCAAGGTGTTTTTTTTTCTTACTTTAGTCATCATCTTAATTTTCATTATCTTAGCGTAGATGTTGGAAAGCTCTACAGCACCTCAGCTTCAGAACACCTTTTCAATTGATTTTCTCCGTGTACCAGGTGATCGATCAGAAGACCAGCCGTCCTCTCGGCGAGTTGTCGTACTCCATCGCGTCGCTGCTGAAGCAGAAGGACCTCAGCATGATAACGCAGCCGATAATGCTGCAGAAGTCGGGACCCGAGTCCAAGATCATCATGTCCTGCCAACTCAGGGTACGGAAACTAAACACGTTGCGGATAACATAAAGTAGGGTAAACCAAGGTATAACCTTGAAGCCCGAAGCCTAAAACCCACCAAAACCGTCAGCTTCTTCAAAGCGATCGGAGGCTATGTAGCCTATGAGGGCCGACTACAATAGATCCACTATGGGTCGCAGTGGTCTTGGGTACTTGGTGCCCTTCCCTCTTCATCCAAATCATAATCATTATCATCAAGGTATTACTGGCAGCTCTCAGTGACTAGCCACTTATTATAACGTTGTAATCTTATTTCGGAGCATTAAACTACAACGTGGCCAGTTACTGGTAGTGGCCAGTAATACCTTGGTTTACCCTAGTTTCAGCGTTAACATGGTGTAAGAAAACAAAATCTTGCATTCGGACCACGTGACTGGCACAAGCATACGTCATCATGCGCTGTTCATCCTTGTCTATTAACACGCATTCGAAAAGGATGAACAGCGCATGATGACGTTTTCTTAGACCATAAGCGTTAACTAGTGTGGTCTCTTGTTAGTGCAGTTCGAGGCAAATAAAAGAACATACTCAGGAAATGGGTAGCCGGGTTCACCTGTTGTACTCGATAATAAACAATTGACTGTGCTCTCCGATCTAGTTACAAGCTTGGGATATATAGCACCATCTCTTTTGCATGTATTTGTTCTCTTTGTTGCATCCTGTCTATCAGCTAGGTTAAACACGATAAGCAACGTGAGTTTCGAGGTTAACCCATATCACAAATCAGGCCCTCGTAACATGCCCGGTCCACGCGTGACAGACATAATTTTGTCGTTCGTATTCTCTTATCCTATTGGAGGATATTTCAATATGGCGGGTTTTTTGACAGTTAAATGTGCGACAAACTTTTGTCATAGCACTGCATGTTACGGGGACTGGTGTCATATTAAATGAACCGCCTATGGCCTCTTTGTTGCTACAACCGTTACCAAATTAGTTCTATTGAATTTCCGCAATGTGTCTGGTGTATGCAGATATTGAAGGAGGCCATTAAAGAGTACGAGGCGGAGGAAGAGGACAGCAACAAGCAGCCGGCCACGCCCACCGACCCCGCCCCGCCCGCGCCCGCCCCCCCGCCGCCCGCGCCCGACGCCGTCGACGGCACCCCGCCTAGCAACAACGGACCGCCTGGTGAACATTCTTATTTCCTACTAATATGGAAATTGAGTAACGGTGCACGGGATTAGACATTTTATTTATAAAAGTACCTTTAAAGTAACTGGCCATAACTAAGATTTGGACCGCGTCGAAAAGATTGTTGATGTTTGACCTCAGTTATTTATTACACAAAATAAATTATATAGGCAAGATTTCCGTAATTATGCAAATTGGTCAAGAATCTTACGAAAATTATTTTGGTCTTTTAGCCGCGAGCAATGCTGATTTGAAGAACTTAGATATCGGTGCACCAGATAATGCTTCCCAAAAGTCGATACCTGTTGAACAGATCGTCAAGGAAGTGGGTGAGTTATAATGTATTGTTAGTGTTGCCAGAACGTTCTCTGTCCAGATTTTTTCACAAATAATACCGCATTTAATTGTAATTCTTCAGATGTACCTCAAGAAAGTGCGGCACCGTCTGATCGCGCCTCTCCGAAACTAGTCCACAGAACATCTTCTATTACGACGTGAGTAAATCGTTCTTTGTTATTGTCCTGATTGCTAGTGCCACAAAGTTCTCGGGACTGATGGTTTAGAGGGAAGCCCTGGTTCAAACCACTATAATTTTGACTAAGAGCTTAGGTTAGGAGCGCCCCTTAAGGGCTTTGATATCTTTGCATCTTGATTGTAATATGTTGCGCTGTTGTTACATACTAAAGAATATTTTGTTTAGTGCCTTGACACAGAAGAAAATAATAGTACTAACCTGTACAGACAAAACACTCACCCCGAGCGCCAAAATGAGTCACCGCCGGATATAGCCACGCACCGCACCCCGCAGGCGCCGCGGGACATAGCGTGTCAGTGTTTGACTTGTAGTTGATATTCAGTTCTTATTCTAAAAGAAGTAGGTTGTCAAAACGCGTTTGCTGTATGGAGTGTCCGACCAATGGCCTTGATAAAAAGAGACTGTGTTAAGTTCGATCACAGTTATAGACTTTGGGCTCCTTTTTGACTTGAGTATTTTGTTGAAACAGGTCTGCTGGTGAAGCTGGACTTGGTAGAATTCTGCTATCTCTCCGTTATAGTATGCAGAACCAAACACTATTCGTCGTCGTACATAAAATTATGTAAGTTTAAAATTATCTCTCTTATCTATATCGTTTTATGATAAAGCTTTACTTAATATGCTGTATTTTACAGGAATATACCTCTGAAAGACCCCACCAATGTGCCTGATCCGTATGTAAAGTTGTACTTACTTCCTGGACGATCTAAAGACTCCAAACGCAAGACAGTGGTAAGTTCTTTTTTAATAAAGTCTGATTACTGATTATTATTTTTTATCCAGTTGATTAAGTCATCATTTAATCTTCAAAAGATGTTCTGTTCTACGTTAGATTTTTTCTAGCTCTACGCACTGCATTTATTTTGAAAAAACTACAGAAATAATAATTGAGGAATAGGTATATTACCCGCTTGTCTATGAGAGCTCAATCCATCTAAATAGAGCTCGCACTAATCCCTTAAGGGGCTCCCCTATGCTAAGTGGCGCCGCCGTCTGTTAAAAAATAATAACTCGCGAAGTATACATTTTTTATAAAATCCGGTAGGTCATTTTCAAGTTTGCGTGCTATAGTATATATAGCGGCCATAAACTGTATTTATTGTAGTCCGCTGTAGTTACAGATAGAAAATTTGCTAAAAACGGCCACTTTTGGCAAATTTTCTATCTGTAACTTCATCGAACTCAAACTAACAGAGTTGATGGCTTCTATATATCCTAAAACACCAAATCTTTAAAATGACCTACCGGATTTTTGAAAAACTGTTTACTCATAGAGTAATTATTTTTTAACGGATGGCGGCGCCACTTAGCCCCTTAACAACCTCCGTGGTCGAGTGGTTAAAAGCTCGTCTGAAGTTACGGAGGTTCCGGGTTCGAAGTTTCGAACCCCGGTGGGGATCTGTCGAACAAATATCACTTTGTGAGACTTTCCCCAGTTTGGTTAGGACATTGCCGGCTGAATCACTAGATTGTCCGAAAAGGAAGATGATTCCGTGCTTCCGAAGGCACGTATAGCCGTTGGTACTATCTACGGATGTAGCCGTTTAGGAGCCATGTCGGAAGCCTAAGGCGGCTCAACAATTCCGACACCAGGGTTACGATAAGAAGAAGAAGACTAACCCCTTATTATAAATGTAGTTTATATTATATCATATTCTATTCCTTTCTACAATTCTGTATTCTTTCAAACAACTGTTAGACATTTAAGTGTTGGAGCAACATTTTGCGCATAACTTATGCGGCCTAAGGGTACCCCCTTATTAGGGACTAAGTAAAGTGAAGTGGTTGACTGTGGTGGCGGTGTGTAGGTGTGGTGAATGAGTGCAATGTTGTTGTGTCAGGTGGTGAAGGACAGCTGCCAGCCGGAGTACGACGAGCAGTTCGAGTGGGCGATCCCGCTGGCCGAGCTGCACTCGCGCCACCTCGAGGTCAGCGTCGCCACGCACAAGGGCTTCCTCGGCGGCAGCCCCGTCATCGGACAGGTAACAACTCATCATTACTAATATTATAAAGAGGAAAGAATTGATTGTTTGTTTGTTTGTTTGCATCGAATAGGCTCCGAAACTACTAATCCGATTTCAAAAGGACAGGAAAAAAATCGTATGGGGCCCGGTCTTTTATTCACAGAAAAATCTAACCACTATATAGAAAAAATATATAGATTCTAGACATAAAACTGAGTCCACATGTCCAGTTGTGGAATTTAAGTGCCCCCCATTTAGGAGATATTAATTTTTTTCAATGTGAAAAAGTTGTACACTCAGCAAGTCTATAAAACGCACCTGCCACTACCTATCTCTTTCTAACACCTAGCTAAGGCTACTCTTGTCTTCTCTTTCTTACAAGGTTATTAAAATAGTTAACTAAACCGCGAAAACGATTTTCAGTGACATTATGCGAGACATTTACAGCACATGCTATGCTCATTTTTGAAGTTTTGAATACAGAATAAATCGTTTTCGCGGTTTAGTAACTATTTTGTAAGAAAGAGAAGACAAGAGTAGCCTTAGCTAGGTGTTAGAAAGAGATAGGTAGTGGCAGGTGCGTTTTATAGACTTGCTGAGTGGACAACTTTTTCACATTGAAAAAAATTAATATCTCCTAAATGGGGGGCACTTAAATTCCACAACTGGACATGTGGACTCAGTTTTATGTCTAGAATCTATATATTTTTTCTATATAGTGGTTAGATTTTTCTGTGAATAAAAGACCAAAAAAAGCCATGTCCTTTCTTTCACTGTTGGGAAACTACATGATCCCTGAGTAACATAGGCTATATTTTATTTTCAAAAAAATTAGTGATCCTTACTAAAACTTCAATAATGTAACCCAAGGTGTAAAAAAAAAGTCTAGGGGCGGCTCAAGGGAGCCTCGAACCTAGGCTTAGCGCGTTGATACGGAGAAACATCGTGAAGGAGACGACGCCTGAGGGGCTCCGTCTCTGATTATTAGTCTTAGATTAGATGTCACGATTTGATTTGTTTCGGCCGCGCCCCCGCCGGCGGGTACAGGCATTGTTACCTGAAGGGTCTATAGAGGCGCAGCGGCGCGCGGGACGCCGCATTTTCTTTTTAGTCTTTGTTGCAATCGTTACTATGAGCACAGAATACTAAATAGTAGTACCTACAGAAGCTGCACCAGGCGACATAATTCAAATAAATTGCAACCCTAGCTCCGTTATAATAAAGTGCAATTCAGATCGCACGGCGCTAGGCGAAAAGACGAAGTTGCTGCATCTCTTTCTCTCGCGTATTGCGCCACTCTACTCACACCTTTAGGGCTGTCGTCTTTGAGAAAATAAAACATCTTATTTATTAACCTATAAGGTACCTACCCTTTACTAGTAATAGTATATAATAAGCTCGATCGCCAGGGTTGTCAGCTAAGTAAAATAAATACCTTTAATATATTATATTAAAATATGTACCTAGTTTCCTAAATCTCGGAATAAAATGTACCTAAACATTCTTTCCTTTTTTAGTGAACAGTCATGTAATATAGTCACGAGTTGCCTCTGTAGATAAATAGTTACACCTAATTATAAAAAATAACTCATAAAAACTGTAAAATAACTCAACGGTGTAGGTAAATAAACAAAATAAGTAACAGTATTCCTTACCATCTTTCAGTATCTTTGGGTAAAGTGAAAAAAGATAACTTTAAATCCTTTTCTTTATTGCGACAGCCGTCCACGCAACAGTTATTTCGATTATAATTACGATTCTCCATTATCACTATTTATAAATGTAACGGAGAGAAAATAATAATGTAGTCTGTAGTACTACGCAACCATGCGTCGTCGGGTAGCGTGTGATCTCTAGCGCGGCGCGGCCCCGGCTGATTTGTACGTTTAACGTACAGCGCGCTGTAGGTACGGATCGCGGTAGGTATAGGCGAGTGACGGAGGCCTGCTATGAGACTATCTCGTTGCTATTATAATTTCACGTTCACTTAAGCTCGAACAGAAATATAAAAACCTACGCTGGGACGTCACGTTTTTTTTTCTGGCGTAAGAAAAATAAAAACCCTCGCCATATTGCAGAATTTTAGTGGAACTAATTTTACAATAGAAATTGTTGCCATAAATATAAAAATATACACGTGGCGCCCCCAGAGCAGGTTTTTTATTTTTCTGGTCAGGCTTTAGTTCCATTGAAATTCCGCAATATACGCGGTATTTTTTTTCTGGTACGGCTTACGCCCGTCATGTTATGCATCTAGGGATCCATAGAATATGGAATAAACCTATACCATCATTTGACATCAAAAAATGTTTCTTTTTCTACGAGTATTTTGACAAACAAATTGGCTATCCTGCTTGCGCGTGCGGAAATTTACATCGCTGATTGATGACGTAGGTAGACTATGGAATATCGCAAGTCCAACGACTAAATGGATTGCGAAATTAGATTTGGCCTTGCCCTTTCAACAGTTTCTTCTTTTCTCACCTTACAAAATCTGTTTAGTCTTAACAAATGCAGACAAATTGTTATTGATTTCAGGTAATTGTGCACTTAAACCAATACGACTTCCGCGAAGCTCAAACCCTGTGGTTTGATCTGCTGCCTGAGTCTGCACCTAAAGACTAAGTCGCGACCATGATCTGAATGACCAACACACAGTTGCTTATGAATATGATAAATTTTCACTAAGTCACATACTAGTTATTTAAGTGTATTATGAGAATTACCATATGATCTGACTTTTCAATACTTACTTACCTATAGCTTTTTTTGATATGTTATTTTGTGTTATTTAAATACAACTTTTGTTTAAACTTTTCTTCATGCCATACTCTTACTATTTATAAAAATGTTATAATAGCATTTTGACTGTTTGTAAGTGTTTCATATATTGTTAAAATATGTTTATAAATGTTACTTGTTGGAGAATGCATCTATAAAATGAACTATGAAGTTTGCTCTATATTATTTAACTCTGCATTGTGCTTATTATGTTATATCCTCTCCTATAACTTTCGCAGCAATTTTTATGTTATTTTGTATGAAATATGCAGTATTTGTAGTGTTACTTTCTCAGCTTATGAATCATACTAAGTATGCATTTATTTTGGATGTCTTTACATAATATTTTTGTTATGCTTAAGTGTATTGCTTTTTATAAATAAATAATTAAATATAAAAATCTTTTATTTTTATACAAATCATATCCATGATAAATAGTTTTGGCGTAGTTCATTCATACAAATACTAAAGCCTGACTAAAGAAATAAAAAACTTGCTCTGGGAGCGCCACACATATATTTTTATGGTTATGGCAACAATTTCCCTTATAAAATTAGTTCCATTGAAATTCCGCAATATGGCGAGGTATTTTATTTCTTTGGTTCAGGCTTTAATATATAATATCAATCAATCCATATACTCAAATAGTGAGAAGAATGCTGTACTGAAAAGAAAAGTATAACTTTTGTACAAGTATATTTATTCTATTTTTATGACATCCAAAAGATGTAGAAAGTCACTTGTAATCTTACAGTCTTAAAATTTTCTCACAAAAATTAAATCCCCATTTAAATACGGTTATAATACAGGGTATCAGCATGAAGTATTTAGCTGGACCTTTTCATTGCAATGTAAAAACAAACACCATGGGAAATACACACTATTGAATAATTTTTAATGTGTGATGCCAATTTACATTAAAATTTCTTTATGTAAGTAAAATAACTTCATTGTTATACATTTGTGTTAACTAAATTCAAAGATTGAATTAAGATGTTTAGCCCAAGCTAAATTACAAAATGCAGGTTAACTACTACCAAATGAAAACAGAGAAGACTGGGCAGGCTAAGATGATGGTATATATGTCACCGTAAAATTGTGAATACCGTTAGATTACAATTTAACTCGCGTGATTGTAAACTGTCGAAAGATTGTGAACTAAAAGTACTGATTACAATTGAACGTATTAATTTTCGGTAGATTGTAATCTATCGAAGTAAAACTGTTAAATCACAATCTGTCGCGCGTTAAATTGTCAACTGTCCAAAGGCTGTTCCTGATTGGTCGGTCTTACAGCAGGCCGTTCTATGTCCATACAGTAAGGAATAAAACACAAGCGTCAGTTGAATAAAATTAATGCACTTCAAGAATTGTGACAGGAAGTATTTATCTATTATTTAGTAGATAATTAGTAATTTTGACTAATTATCATTCAAACTACTATTCTTCGATTAATCATGGATTCATTTTACTTCCACAATAATTTCATAGAACTTATTAAGCAGTGAGCTATTTTCAACACGAAATTAATTGAAATTCACTTAAGCACAGATTGTTTACATTCGATAATAAACGAAAAAACAAACAAATATGGCGGCGCAGAGCATATGACGACCAACCAATCAGCGCGCGAGATGCGTTCCATCCTATGCCATTTCACAATTTGATGGTTTAATTTCGATAGATTACAATCTATCGAAAAATTATCTGTTGAATTGTAATCAGTATGTTTGGTTCACAATTTCTCGATAGTTTACAATCTCGCGAGATAGATTGTAATCTAACGGTTTTTATAATCTTACGGTGACATATATTATATGCTACTAAATTCTGAAGATTCATTACATTCACTTCAACAAGGTTGTTTGTTATGCACTCACTTATAACACATTTCAATTTTTTTTTAAATAAACAGATTTTTGTTGTGAGATATTAATGTGTATCAAAATATCTTATGTTAGGTACTTAATATTAATCATTACTTGTACTACAATCAGCGTTCTAAGGTGTTTGGGACAATTTTCTGTGCAATAATTTTACCATAACCACCACGTCCACCATCGTAGTCTGTTCGGTACTCATCCCGTACCTGAAAATGAATAGTAATAATAAGTAAATTCCAAATAACAGACTCTACACTTACAAATCAAAATCTTAATAATAAATACCTGTCCTCCAGTTTTACCCCGTCCATACTGACGCCCTTCGATAAATCCAGCGTCCCAGTCGCATCTGATGATCCTATCATCTAGTCTAGTTCCATTTATATACCTACAAATAATAAAATCAATATAGATCTTATGTAGAAAATATATTATGCAGAATGTGTAATTTAGTATTCAATATGGAATTTTCATTTACCTAATTCCGTAAGTATAAGGGTAGGTAGGTATAAGGGTATTTTATTATGGAAATCTACAGTACCTCATACAATTTTCAGCTTCTGGCCTAGTGTAGTATTCCACAAAACAAAATCCACAGGGTGTCTTCTTATATTTATCCAAGCCCATAATTACTCTTCTAATATCTCCGCATCTCGAAAACAACTCATATATTTGTTCTTCTGTGGTGTAAAACGAAAGATTTCCAATATAGAGCGTGGATGACACGCGCAACAGCTTTTCTTGTTCACCTCTCGAGCCCTGTAAGAAAATTTGAATGATTTGTGTTTTAGTGATCTTGTAAACGTTCTACGTAAAATTATATATGAACTATATAAAAATACACAAGAGATTTTTTGTCGACACGTACCTTGAAATGCTGATCACGGTATGAACTAATTTCAACAGAGGAATTCATAGAATCATAACTACGTTTCATTGTAGATACCATTTACTTAAGCTTTTATTCTTGCTTGGTAAATATTTCAGCAAGCAACTAAGAGAATTTTACGAGAAACCGTAGAAAAACCACAAAAACCTGTATTTCTTTCTCGAATCTCGATTTCTTTCTAATTCTTTCTTTTTTTTTAAGTTTTTTTTTTCCATTATGGGAAAGGCAAAGGCTTCAAAGCCCATACAGCCTAGTCTATAGTAATAAAATAATAGGAGATCTTCAGCTTCATTCATGTTGTCGTCTTTCTGTAGTCATTCATTATTTCTCTTGCATTGCATTGCATTGCATGCATGCATGCATCATCCGGGCACTTATTTCATTGGCGACAAAGTCAAAAGACGTGCAGAAACGAAAGGGACGCAGTTATGCACAAGAGTGAGCGCGGTGTATTTGTATCTCATTCTAACGGGATAACTGCGTCCGATCCGACTGCGTCCCTTTTCATTTTTGCACGACTTTGTCTTTGTCGCCAGTGAAATAAAAAACTGACTGAAGAAAATTAACTACAGATTAGGATGTCTAGCACAGTCTTTTTGCCTTTTTATTTTAGATGCATCATTAAAAAAGTGTTTTTCAAAACAAACAAACTTCAAACTTGCCTTGCTACTTGCTACCAATTCAAAAATTCAAAATTTTTATTTGAAAATAAGTGAGAGTGTTGAGTGTGATGGCCTCTGAATACGAGTGTTTGGACGAAGAGGTGAAGGAACTGTTAAAAAACTACAAGAACAAAAAAGCCACTGTATATGAACCATGCACAAATGATAATTTCAAGGAATGCTTGATAGGTATCAGTGAGGTAAGTTAACCTATTATATTTTTTACTTTTATACGTTTTTAATTATATTTATAGGTACTATTGAAGAAGATGTGAAACTATCTCTGATCGATACAAATACTAGTAGTAGTACATTGTTATAAAGGTCCATCTAACCTAATAAACAGCTACAATTTTTACAGGGATACTTTAATATTGATACTCCTTTCACCAATTTTTTGTTACCTAAATTTGTAGGAACTAGGTCTTGTAGGTCTGAATTACATTTTCAACCCTTACACTGATACTGAGGGCAGCACACTACAGCCAGAAGCACTGGTGAAGCTGATTAATGCTGTATGGACTCTATTGCACCGCCACAAGAACACTGCTGAGAAGAAAGAGAGTCTTGCCGAGCAGAACCATATTCTTGAACACAATAACAAACAGCTTAATGTGAGTTACAAAGTTCTGTAGTATTACCGCATTATTTATAAGAAATTAGCTTTCTGCAGCGGCTCCGCTCTTATTAACAGTTTTTCCCCTAGGAATGAGACATTTTCCCGTAGTAAAAGGTATCTTATGTTCTTTCCCAAGATATATTCTATCTTTGTATTAAGTTTCATCAAAATCGATTCAGTAGTTTTGGAGCCTTTTTAACTGTTAGGAATATTTTAGGTAATTTCTTTACACCTTGGGTTACATTATTGGAGTTTTAGTAAAGATCCCTAATTTTTTTGAAAATAGAATATAGCCCATATTACTTGGTAGAGTTGATGAGGAAGTGGTTATGAGAAAGAGAAAGCGGAAGAGGAAGTGGCAAGTACAAATTTAGAGGATGAGGATGAGAAAGTTTCTAAAATAAAAGAAGTGGTATTTATTCATTATGTTAAATGTTTATTGTCTTCTAGGAATTGAATTGAATTATTGGAAGATTAACTTTAATAAAAAAATAATTCCTCTTAAATTCTTCATAATTTGTGAGGAAGAAGAAGAGGATTTTTAAACTTTTTTTCATGAGGAAGCGGTGGGGATGAGGAAGTGCAGAAGTTGCGGAACTTCCGCACTATGAGGAAGTGGAAAAGGAATCCTCATCAACACTATTACTTGGCGATAGTGTTTCTTCCCAAAATATAAAACATTTTTTTAAATCGGTTCAGTAGTTATAGAGCCTATTCAATGCAAACAAACAAACAATCAAATCTTTTCTCTTAATAATTTTAGTTTTAATTGTAATTTTCACATATTCTTGACTGTAGGAAGATTTATTTATTTATTTGCTAACAATGTAAATTGTGCCCGAAATAATACCAACATTTCATTAATTAAAATATGAAAAAATATCTCATGGATCAATAATGTAAAATACAAATTAAAGATTATACTCTTTAATTGATTAATTATAAAGTAACTGGTTAGCTGAATGTTGAATGAATTACAATACTTATAGGTGGTATAATGGTAGTCAACTTAGAAAATTAACATATAGTCTAGCCAGTCTTCACCACACATTGGCATACTGGCAACATTCCCCTTCTGAATGCTTAGTAACATAAGAAAAACAATCATGGAACAACAGGAACTTTGTAGAACATTTTGTATACACGGGTTTGATTTTCAGGGAGTCATAGCTAGATTGAAAGAAAAGGCTGACACAGAAAAGAATGAATCCAGGGCTTGTATAGCGACAGCACAGAGGATTTCGGACAAATCCGATGAGATGCTCAAAACTCTTGCAGAAACCCGCCAAAAACTGATACAACTCACTAAGCAGAAAGAATCGACAGAGAAGAGTCTGAAGAATGAAATTACGCGATTGAAATTGGAAAATCAAAAGCTAACAGATAGACTGAGAAATAAATCTGGTAAGGAGATCTGGCCTAAGATATAAATTAATCCTTATAATTTTTGATAATTTCAGCCGATATTGTCCACTGCAGGCAAAGGTCTCCCCCAAAGAAGTTCGCAGCATTCGGTCCTGCGCTGCCCGCATCCAGCGGCTTCCCGCGACCTTCAACAGATCGTCTGTCAACTTTTTGCGGGCTACATCTTACCGTACGCAGCCGCCATTCTACCGAACCAAGTACCCCATTCAGGCGCGAAAATCACGTCTTGTTTTAATTTGCAAGACATAGTCGTAGAAGAAAGTTACATAATTTTGTTTTGAACCCCTGATACAGAATAAATAATAGTACTAGGTACCACTGACGAAAAAGTGGGGTGTTATAAATTTGACGTGTCTGTCTGTCTGTCTGTGGCATCGTAGCTCCTAAACGGATGCGCCGATTTCGATCTAGTTTTTTTTGTTTGCAAGATGTCATAGTCGAGAGTGTTCTTAGCTATGATCCAAAAAAAATCTGTAGCCATTTGAAGATTATCAGCTCTTTTCTAGTTGTTGAAAGGATCTAAGTAAATATTTTGAATTTACTGTTATTATAACTCTTGTTTCCAGACACACATGTGCCCTGCAGCCAAGTATGTGACAGCACGTTGTTGCAAATCCGCGAGCGCGAGCGCAAACAGCGCCCCGTGATCGCGCAGCTACAGGCCAACAACCAAGACCTGCTGCGACAAGTGATCGCTTTGAAGGAGGAGATCATCCTTACTGGACTGCACGATTTCAAATTTAAAGAAAAGTAAAACTAAAAGACAGGTAAAGTATTTTAAATTACTTCACTTATATATTCTGGGACTCCTTACTGGAATCCCAATCTAATATGTGATCATTTTATTTCGATTGTTAACATTTATTATTTGACGCCACAGACATGCTGTCGTAGTGACTGTATTTTTTCTATCTTGCCATTTTTCTGTATGGTAGATGATACTATTTGTTTTATCAGTAATAATAAATCACATTAAATCATCTTACTTTCTAATAGTTTTTGTTAGTAATGCAATCCTGATTGTATGCTTTATTTGATTAATGGCTGTGCGTCGGACACGTCACGCTTAATTTTCAATTTAAGTATAATTTTATGTGTAAGACAGTTTTAAAATATTATTATTATATTTTTTTCCTTAAGATAAATAATTAAATGTCGCCACCACCAATTCAGTATTTATAGTTTAGTTTTAAGTGTCGTTTCTTGCCTAACTCTAAAATACTGTAGTTTTTATAAAAGTAAATATGTGATAGATTGTGGTTACCAAAAGTTTATAAAAGAAAAAAGACGAATTTAAGTGTTTTACCACTTTAAGGTAGTAATCAATAAGTAACAAGATCAGTATTATAAAAGCAGCTATTATGAAAAACTTTTAGGTAAGGGTAAATGTAACTTGTTTTATGAACTTAACATGTGCCTTATTAAAAATTAATGTGATGTTTAAAACAGCTGTGTATTGCATTTAAAATAAATGGTTATTTTTATAAGTACACGCCTATTTTATTGTCTTCTTTAAATCTTCTGTTAACATGGAAAACATATAAATATTTAATTTACTAATGACTTCACTAAGATTACGAAGTATTTAGACTGTCCGATCATTTACATTCAATACTGGTGCGACTAACCATTGTTTTTGTTAGGCCTTCTCCTTCCGCGACTTTGCAAATTAATGAGGATGCCTATAGAGCCTACTGGGCTGAAGTGCTGACCGGAATAGTTAATGAAAATGGTAGGGACATGTGACGTCGGTCGCGAGCCAAGTGTTGCGGTTTGGACAGAACACGTCTTCTGAATTAATTACGAGTAGGAGCGGCCCGCGGTTTGCGCACTCTGTCTGCCTGATACTACACTACCGCGCGCGTCACTCTGCAACCGACCGCGAACCTGCGCGCGCGCCTCTTGTTCTAGTTCAAATTGTCGCGTTATCGTAAAAACTTTCTGCAAGTTTGATAAAATCATTACATCACTAACGATAAGACTAGCCAAGTACCGATTCGTCTTAACTGTTTGATAGTTGATCGCTTTCGATATGCTACAGTGCTAACAGTAGTGCTAAAACAATAGTCCCTGTAGGTACTGTGTAAATTGTTTGTGATAATTTGTCGGATGTGTCGGCACGCGCCATGGGGACGGCGAAGAGACTGAAGATAACAGTGGTCGGGGACGGTATGGTCGGGAAGACCTGCCTGCTCTACGTGTACACGAAGAATGAATTTCCTGAGGAATATGTACCGACGGTGTAAGTTTCAAGTTCTAAATAGTGGATTAGTTCCGGTAGTGGCACCGTAAAACATTCGGCACGTTAGTGGTGGCGTTACCAATGATGGGTCAGCGACGTGACGAGAAGCTGACCCGCTAATTCAGCGAACTGATGCCAGAATTCCTGTATAATTGATTCGATGATGTCAATGAGAGGTACCGTCCATGTAGATATGACTACGATGATTTTCAAATAAATTTTCCTTTATTATTCACGCGATACTACGAGGTTTATTGACTCATTTCAATACAAACTGTAAAAGGACAATTGAAATGTTCACAATTGTAATATAATAAATATGTAATACAGTCGCTATCGATCACCTGTTTAAGCAAATATCTTGGCGATGACCATGAAATTCGTCATCATTGACTTATGTTATCAGCTTCCATACTAAGGTATCGTCGCAGGTTTAGTTTATCATAAGTGAATTGTTTTGAAATCTAGACTGTGCTATATGATACACTAAACTGCTTATTTATTGTCTGTCTGTTAAGCTTCCACGCTGAAACAGCCGAAAGAAAATTGCAGGGTGACTGATAATAATAAATCATATCATGGGGCCTTTCCCTACCTATCCCCGGTGCTTTACCATGAGAATACCACGGGAACAACGCAGGAAAAGCTGCGACTCGGAAAGCATGTAGGTACCCCGATGATGTACCCTCATTGTTTATATTTTTAGACTGTCTGTTTGTGATATGTTTTTGATACAAAGTCATAAACACCCAGTCGCAACAAATAACAATGAGTTTTTAAATGGTGGGAGTTTTATTATTTTAGCTACAAATTAAAGAAATGCTTATTTATATATAATATATTATTGAATGAATCAGGTATAAAGTATCTAAGGAAGTTAGGTCATAGTTATATTAGCAAAGGAAACGATGAATCGATTGGTACAGGTAGTAAATCCACAATCAAACCTGTGTGAGTTACGTCACCTGATGTTTTGAGTAATATCGGTGAATATACGCGCCCGACGATGACTAACGCAGTTTAAGATGGCTTACTTGCACTTAAATACCTGTTATAATAAGTTGATACTTACCACCCAAAGATCCATAGGTCAAGGTGAAGAAGTTGATGGAATAGTTTAAAATATATTTATGCTCTTTATAGAGCTATCTCGTAAGTTGGTGTGATACGTGAAGATAATAGGTTGATAAGATACCTTTACGTCTAATAGGTAAGCAAAGTTGCTTAACGTAGCGATAAATAACACCTCAACCTTAATTGCTTTAAAAATGTTTAAGCTACCGAAAGTATTTTGTCGATTTTTGGGAGTAGGTAGGTAGGTACTCATAATAATATGATTATATAAGTAGGTAGGTATATAATAAGTAGTTATCCTACGAGAATTAACTGAATAATTAATGAGTTAACTGAATTACTATTTAACGTGCCTTCAGAAACACCAATAACATGCACAACTTTAACCCTAGAAGATTTTCGAGCAATTGCGACTTGGAGATCATTGTTTGTACCACAACAAAACCTTATCTACCTGCTTAACACGTTTGCATAAGTAACGCTATGTGCGAGAAATCTTGAAATGGTTCTTTACAAAATAAATAAAAATCTCAAGTAGAGAGTAATGAATCGCAAGCGTCTAATTTTCGCTGGCACTTGATCGCCAACACAAGCGTTACGGGCTGCACTATTTATAAAGTCAAATATGTGTCGTGCCATTGTTGTATTGTGTTGTGCGCGGGTTTGCGTCGAGTCGTTTCCTCCTTTCGAGAGTCGAGACGAGGCGCCTTACCAGTTAACGCCTACCCGCTTCCTTGCAGACTATCCTGAATACCAGGTCAGGTCCCACGCACCGCAGTCAACGACCGCAGCCCGACATAATGATTTAGTAGGCGCATATAAAATCTGCTGTATTGCGGCACTAACGAATAATGTAATCTAATCACGAATTACGGATACTGACAGGATGTTACAATAATGTTACATTTGTTCTACTAATAAATGAAACTTTTTAACTCTGCATGCATAGTAATATAAAAAAAACTGTTCTTGCCGACAAGTGTATTTGGCAAGGATTACAGTAAAGTTACTTAGGAAGTATAATAATTGTTATATAGCCTAAATGTAAACTGCAACGTGTGACGCCCTCCCAACCTATCTAAGAAACACTCTTCTCCAGGGTTATTTCTAGCATACCTATTTCTAAAACATCTAAAATAGTAATACCTAGCTGTTTGTTGACGTGTTAATTAAAGCTTAGGTATGCCAATTTTCATTAATAGATCTCATTTTCGTAATTGTAGTATTGGAAATAAATCAGTATAGGTAGGTACCTACCTATCGCTTAAAATACACGCTTATGTTGTTATTATGTATGACACAACAACACGGCAGCTTTGCTTAAGCCACTTTTATGAAAATATCGTTAAATGCATTTTATTTTCGCCAATTAATTTAACCAATTTCCATGTAATGTTTTACAACTATTACAAGCAGTTAAATGCGAGAGACCAATTTCAAATTCATAAAATTGAAATGTGGGAAGATCTGTTCATTGTGTTACGCTTTGCACAGGATTCGAACCCGCCGCGTCCGTGTCTATGCTTACGAAGCAGGCAGGCGTGCAGTTAACTACTAAGCTACGTATGGGGCCGCCTGGCCGTCTAAACGTAATATTATAAAAATAAACGTTGGTGTTTGTAGGTTCGACAACTATGTGGGACACATCACCGTGGACGGAGAAGAGGTCGAGATGGCGTTGTGGGACACAGCTGGCCAAGAAGACTACGAGCGGCTGAGGCCACTCTCCTACAACCATGTAAGTACGAGTATATCATCCATAACTATCATCATTATTTCAGCCGAAAGACGTCCACTGCTGGACAAAGGTCTCCCCCAAGGATCTCCACAACTTATACCACCCTATACCTACCTACTTGAGTCACGGGGTTACACAAAAATAAATATTATCTAATACTTTGTACTGTACGTACATGTTACTTTCTATTGTCTCTAACCTTCGTGGCAACTGGCTTTAGGACAAAAGATCGCGCGTAAGATTAGACCCATCCCATATCATTATATCGACTTTAACTTCCCTGCTTTACATTGAGCAAAAGCTTTCTTTCTCATCGGGTTAGCAGAGCTTAAAATTAGCTCACAATGAGCTGAAAGTAAAATTTTTTTTTCGTCCTCGAAATCCGAGAATATGTGAGAAAATCCAACTAAAGACATAAGTCACGGCGAAATACTTAGTAGGTACCTCTTTATCTGTGCCTATATAGTGAAATTACTGCAATTGTTTCAGACAAACTGTTTCCTGGTATGCTACTCCGTGGGCACGCGCTCCTCATATGAAAACGTCGTACACAAGTGGTACCCAGAATTAAAACATTTCAGCGGCACTGTACCCATAGTGTTAGTAGGTAAGTAGTTTTAGGTGACCTATCTTAATCGTTTATGTTAACAAGTAACATCAACAGCGTAACTGTTGGGTACATATATTTTTTATTCATTCTCGTATTACACATACAAAAAAAAACACAGTTAGATAAATCTAGATTACATATGACTTTTCATGTCCCACCGCTGCAAGCCTGCAAGTGCCTCTTCTATTTACGCCAAGCAGCGTCTCACATTTCGTATGCTGACTATGTATTATAAAAATACATACTAACATTTAGAAAGGCATAAAAAATCTCTCAGAATAAATATCACCCTGTCGCGTAACTAATTAATGAATAGCAGCCATGAAGATACTTAATGAGGAAGGGGTCATTATTTTTAGCAGTTATAACGCTGTAACTTTAATTTCTCTTTAATAATGGATAATGGGGTAAATTGACTCCACATGTGTGGTCGTTTGCGTCAAAATGACTCACGTTTTGTTCTAAGGATGATACATCCCATAGTGCGTATTTTAAATTAAAATGTGTATTAATTATCCTTGTAAGTTACCTGTTTTTAATTTTCCTTGTAATGTTTTCAGCAACTAAGATCGACCTCCGGGAGTCTGGTAAAGCAGTCATCACAACGCAAGAAGGAAAGAAATTAAAAAAGAAAATTAGGTAAGTGTATTTTGCTTAGGTGTTCGTAATTCAAGATCACTTTTCATCTGATTCTGCTTACAATTTGACTTAGCGGTGAATTTGATGCGAGTGCCAGTCATGTAAGCTCTGCACACATATTATATTTACAAAATATAATGTACATGACTGTTCTATGGTAAGTCGTAGGTTGGGTAGGGAAAAACATGATCAATTGATCACGTACTATGTTATTGTGAAATCCTCATTGTCACCTAAATACGTAGTTATAGTGATGATTAATGTGTGTGACTGATGACATAACATACATCAAAGAAGGAAAATATAAACATTTTCCGATTTCATTGTTCTCTGAAATCAGTTGTACGCAAACGCCTATGGGAGATCATTATGTAGCGACACGACGCACGTATATTTTAAATGGGTTGGCCTAAAAGCTACAAAATTCACTTTTTATGTATCAAAACTGTCAGAAATAGCTTTTTCCCGTGGGAACGAGGTATATTTTAAGTTAGACATCCATAGTAAAAAAACTGCAAGTGAAAAATTAAAATAAACAGGAATATGTTAGTACCCATAACATCCTTTTCAAATGAATATATTATTTAGTAGTGTCATGTCGCGATAATATTCAACAATACAAGGGAAAAGCGTCCGAATTATCTGCGCGCGCGCCGGCAGCCGCTATCATCCTTATCGCGGCGATAGCGACACCGCTGATACCACCACAGAGCTTGTTCAAATAAATCATTTGTTGCAATATAAATATTAAAACACTACTACAGCTCTACAATCGTGTTAGGTTAGCTCGTAACGACAAAGGTAATCAATCATTCATTGATCTTAATAGGTATTTTTTTAGGCAGATGCCTCAATTAAATTAACTAATTGGACCAAATAGTTATAGAAAAAATGCTTATAAAATTAATAAATCGCGGTAGATTTATTTGACACATCACCGTATTGAAAAGATCGAAAAGATCTGGCTGTTCTTCTCCTCCACAGATGAACGCCACCCTCAAACAGCCAACCATGGACAGTCTGGTTCTTGGTATTATTAGCTTCGAAAAATGATTTTGTAAATCTTACTTCGAATGACTTTTTGATTTTGATTGCCGACGAGACTCGGGTTCTAATCCTGGTCACTGACATGCAATATATATCTTTTAAAATTTTAGGTTTGATTAAAAAATAAAGAGAGTATCCTACCAACTGCACCATTTTCTTCACGAACTAAAAAATATAAGATAATAGTACCTGACCTGTATCTATGTGATCTGGCCGTTGAGGGAAGTGGGCGTTCGCGGAATTGGACGTTGAGTTCCGGATTGGATTTATTTTGTCTAATACCTACAAACGTTTCTTATCTGCAGGGCTGCGGCTTTAGTGGAATGTTCAGCTCTAGAGCGCATCAACATGGACGAGGTGTTTGAAGAAGCCGTCCGCGCGGCGCTCAAGAAGAGGCCAGTCACCAAACGCACCTGCCAGTATCTATAACTACCACCCCGCACCATTACACACCTCTACAAGCCTTTATAGGATAACATACCGACGAGTAGCTGACCTCTACTTTCCTACAAATTGTATACAGATAGTGCCAAACCAAAATGGTTAATTTCTTAGTGCCGCCATTTCTATTGGTCGCACTCTGCACGCAAATTGAATGTGACTAGAGATCTCCAGTTATTTGAAGATATTGTACTATTGTGTAGCACAATAAGAATAATATAGTAGAGCAACACAATTACATGTGGCACAACATCCATAAAGCACCACAATTATAAGACCTTCCGTAACGTAACTCTTTGGAACTATTGCATAAAAGGGTAACTTTACAACGAAAATAAATATATGCATTTGGAAGTACTTCTTACCATTTTCCGATATAGGTGAGTAAAGATAATATTGGTTTGGTCAGAACAAAAGATCAAAGTACGCTGTATGTAATATTGAAATAATAAGAATAGTTTGTTCATTCATTACATATAAAGGCAACATCATTCTCATTTGAGAAGACTAAGCTATTATTATATAACTAATATTAATTAATAATGTTACGTGTTATTTATAAAAGTAACTAAACTGACTGGAGATTATTGTGTATTAAATTATGAATTCAGTATTGTTAATATGATATACTTTAAGGGAAAATGTAAATAAATGTTTTAATGTAAATTAGTGATATTATTATTGTCTGTTGGACTAGGCAACAATATTTATCCTTATCAACGATAAAAGTTATTTCGTACAGTCTATCTTTTTTTGTTAGCTACACACGTAAACACATGTTGTTTTTATTACTTATGATTATTGTAATAGTAAGTAATAAAAGATGAGAAACTTAATTTAAAAAGGTTTATTAATTAACCAAAATGTGGTGATAGTTTGTAACAAATGGCATTCATTAGAGAGCATTAACAACTTTCTTACGCAATTGATGTGTGCAAATTTATTCGTAAACAAAATTAAGGTAAGACAAGAATGGGCATAGATCCAAAACATTAAAATACAGTTTGGTGCCCACAAAGGAACACGCATTATTGTCCTTACACCGATATACACCGTATAGAATAAAATTACAAATATAAATTCAGGCAATTAGATTAGATTTGGGGCTTAATTTCTTTAGTTATTCATGCATGTAGTATATCACTCAACAAATATAAATGCATACGTTTGTTTGAAAATCTTCCAAACTGAATAATAATGTTAAAACTGTGCTAGTTTATGTTGGTGTTGGCGGTGGTGGGTGAGCTGTGCGGATGCCCAGTGCGAGGCACGGCAAGGCACGCCGCCCGCTGACAACACGCGTCACTTCTTGTTGCGGTCGAGGAGCTTTTTCTGCCAACAAATTATGAAGGTGAAAATAATATTCGTAATACGGGTGCAAATGTCGCTAAAATCATAAAAAACGTATTTGACGGCCCCGTAGCCTAGTTGGTAGTACGTCTGCCTACTGAGCACAGGGTCGCGGGTTCGAATCCCGCCCAGGGCAAACATTCGTGTGATGAGCACTTGTGTTTGCCTTGTGTGTGAATGTTGTATATTTATATATGTATGTATATCAGCTGTCTGTCACCCATGGTACAGGCTCTGCCTAGTTTTATCAGGTGGCCGTGTGTGAGATGTCCCACGTATTATTATTATTATATTATTTAATTTGGGTTTCAAGTCGTTTCAAGGCATATATTTACATTTATCCATATCTATTTTCCGATGTGATCAACCAGCTGCGTGAATAATAGGAAAAATAAATGTTTATTTCCAATAACGATATATGCTAAATATAGTCTGCATTAATGTATCACACTGTTTCCTGCCGCCCGCTACTTTTCCCTATCTAATCCTCCGCACCTTTGTACTGCGCGCGTCGCTTTGCAGTCGGTGAAAGTGTGTATACTGGCAAGCCTTGCTAATTAAACAGCTTATTAAAAAAAAACTGTAACATTACGTAAATTGCTTTGAGAAGAATATTATAACCGTCCGGCTTGCGGTGAGGCCCGCGGCCGACTGACAGACTGTAGCAATATTCAAAAGATATTTTCTTATTTAAGGGGCTCTACCATGCTAAGTAGCGCCGCCGCCATCCTGAAAAAAATAATAACTCGGGAAATAATCAATTTTTAAAAAATCCGGTCCACAGAACTGGAGTCGGGGTGCTGTAGGATATATAGAAGCAATCACATATGTTTATTATAGTTCAATGTAGTTATAGATAGAAAAAATGCGAAAAGTGGCCGTTTTTCGCAATTTTCCTATCTCTAACTACAGCGAGATATAATAAATAAAGTTAATAGCTTCTATATATCCTACAGCACCCCGACTCCAGTTCTGTGGACCGGATTTTTGAAAAATTGATTATTTTCCGATTTATTATTTTTTATAGGGTGGCGGCGCCACTTAGCGTGGTAGAGACCCTTAAATATAATAACACAAATGCACAAATAGATTAATAGAGAGAAAGCGGCTTATTATGCAGTATGCATACTCGCCACAGTATGAACTAATACCAGTCCACAGAATATATAATAGTACTAGGTACAGAAGGCGCACTCTCTGATAGCAAAAGTGCGAATTTAATTCTAGCTACCATGCCACTAACGTTCAAATTACATTGAACACTTCGAACGAAATAGCCTACCGTTTGTCGTTGCGCTCGTATTAAAACAAAATGCACCTTAAGAGCGCGCCGCGAGAGTCCGTATTACCAAAGACTAAATAACAGCGTCTTCACAAGCGCGCGCGTTTTTCCTACTAAATGGCCGCGAAATCGGGACCGCCCGGGGCGTAGGTACAGTCGGCTGTAAAAGTAGAGTCAGTCAAGAAAGGTCATTCTCGCATACGCGTATTTTATTCACTCACACATACGTTGTCGTTAATATATTAAGGAAAAATCTACCTTAAAACAAGGCCCTATGAAATCAAAAACGAGTGTTCGTCTTCTCTCAATTTAGGAGAACCGCCGAGCCAATACTGTTCTGAAGCTAACTTCATTGCAATCAAACTATTACTAAATAGTAGCATAGCCTTATTTCATAGTAGATATCATGTCAAGAATGGCTGAATGGTTAGAATGAATGCGCTAATCTCTGTGGATCAAGTTCGAATCCTTGTGTTATTATGGATTATTTTATGTTTTATTCAACACATATAAAATATTACCAACATTAAATCCATTACTTTCGACTTTGAAATAGGTTGGCATATTATTTATAAAAAGGAAACTAAATATTTAGTAAAAATATTACTTTATTGTCCACATTTTAAAAACATTGTTTAATTATTGTTGAGGTAACAAACAATATATTTAAATTAAGATTAATTTTTAAGGGCGAGCTTAAGTATTCGTTTTCCGTGAAAGAAAAGAGTATTGAAGCTTGACCACAACAAATCCAAAATATTAAACGTTAAAACCTAAAACAATTAAGAAATACCTGCTGTATTGTATAAGATGTAACATAACACTACACAAAGAGTTACGACGACAGATAATAAGAATAATTAAATTGAAGGCTAATGAAAAAGACAATTATTAGTAACAGTGTAAATATTTTGTTTACCTACCCTCCATTTATTTTCCTAACATTTAATACTCTCTGCCAATTATAACCAATGATATTTTAACAAATATTATACTACATTAAGAACACTATCACTATATTAAATCTTGAACATTTTGCATGTTGAATTAAACCCCGTAAGTTTTCTATGGAGTATGTCCGGTGATGTTTCTACTTCTAGCCATGGAATCACTTTTATTTTTGGGTGTTGGTTGACTAAACCAGTCATTCATGACGAGATCTCGGTGCACTGGGCAATTATCTTGAACAAACACAACACTTGGAACTTCCACAGCTTGCTTTATTTTATACCGTAGTCAGTAACGTAGCTTAGTCCGAAATTGCGAAATAATTATCAGCCACTGCGTATTATCCAATGTTACAGTCCGCCACTACAAAAAAAGGCACGATTATTGTAACTACAATGGTATAATAATATAAAATTAATACATAAAATGATTGAAAATACTTACGCTCTCGCCGGTCTCATTAATACAATTACAATTTGAAATATATTGTATTCCATAAAGTCCAACACAACAATACGCTGCCTCTCTTATAGATTATTTCGAATAATTTCGATGGAATGGAACGAAAGTGAGTAAACAGATTATTTTTATTAATGCGGTATGCAAGACGCACAGGCATTCGCAATGCTATAGCGAATCGAACTAACAACGACAACATATTTATTAAGACTGACTTCATTGTCAAATATTTTATTGTCGACATAAAATACGAAGTTCTTACTTAGTATAATATCTGTTTTATTAATAACGTAGAATAAAAACACACAAATCGAAAAACGAAACTACGGAGATCCGATCTGTCGATAGATTCAATTACAGACACGCTGTTCATAACCACTCGGCCACCGAAGCGATAGGAGACGTTGCGAAATTAAAGATACTACTCTGCTCATAATAATTGATTCCCACGTCATTTATTTCAATGTGTGAGTGTATATCTACGGCAGACGATGCGCAAGGAACCTGCTTTTTCCAAGCTGATTCCATTATTGCACGCGACCGTACATTCTGGAGCTCTGGCGCGGAGTGCGCCGGGCCTGCTAATACTAACCCTGTCGAGGTGTATCTCGCTGAGTCGCTTGTGTTGGTAGGTGAGCGGTTGGTGCAGCTTGGCGTCGCCGCGCTTGTAGAAGTCGCTGTAGTCGAGCCTGAACGCGAGCGTCTGCAGAGACACCTCCGCGTGCAGAGCCAGCTTCAGGATCAGCGTCGACACGTGGCCCCTGCCCACACAACAAAACAATATTACTAGCCCGTACAGAAAGGACACTCACCGCCCCGCGCTAAAATGAGTTCCCCGCGCGATAGCCCCCCACGCTCCGCCGCGGCACTCTGGGGTGTTCTGGGATGTTTTATATAGCGTGTCAGTCAGTGTTTGACTTGTAGTTGATATTCAGTTGTTATATAAAAAGAAGTAGGTTGTCAAAACGCGTTTGCTGTATGGAGTGTCTCATACAAACTACTGCCACTTCGGATCATAGAAAGAAATTAATATCCACTGGGCAACAATTGTCGCGCAATACGTGACACTAAACATGTACGGCAACGTTGCACAACCACGAGTGATATACAACGTTGTTAAACAAAGTTCTGCGCTAACTTTCCACATGTTGGGGAACATGTTGTGCGCTAGTGGAACACGCCACAACAATTAATAAACACAAATAACTCAAAGACGGACTGGAAACCGCTTAATAACTGCTCTTAGTGAATAAGTGCTAATGCTGAGTCTTAAAAATTAACTAAAGCTTATATTTACTTATATGCGACTGGCTGAGGCAGTCATTTAATAAAATATTCAGCAAAGATTTCAAGGCGCACAAATGAGTCAGATAGTAACAATGTCATATTAGCAACATACAAGTTTTTTTTGTGTTGTTTAGAGATCCCCCCGATCCTGTCAGACCTCAGTGATTTATCATCACAAACATATCTTCGTTTTCCGTGGGTTTCGACCAACAGAAAGTTACCAATGGAAAGCTGCAAGCCCTTTGGAGCAATGACAGACAACCCCGCAACAACACCCCGCATCTCAGCTTTTTTTTTTTTTAATAGCCTACTTTATTTCCTACTGCTGGGCAAAGGCCTCCCCTCCATTACGCCACGCATCACGATCAAGCGCACTTGTGGTCCAGTCTGTATCGTACGCGTCCAAGTCGTCCCGCCAACGTCTCCGAGGCCTGCCTCGTCGTCGGCGTCCATTTTCGGGTATAAAATCTGTAGCCAGTTTAGCCCATCTTTCGGAATGCATGCGGGCATCTCAGCTAGTTGACAAAATTTGTCTATTTAAGATTAGCATGTATTACATCTGTATAGTGTTGAATACTGTTTGACTAGCAAGCTATAAGGGAGGTGGCTGGTACCTGTAAGTCCGTGCCCAGACGTTGAGATCTGCTTTCCGTGTCGCGAGGAACTGTACGAAGATCTTCCGCTTCTCTTTGTCGCGCGCCTCGTCCGCTGCCGTGAACGCGTACTCACCTGCGACGGACTTGTATTAGTATATATTGTAAGAGCGCCGTTAAATGTACGATGTATATCAAATTAAACCTTCCAGACTTAAAGAATCTCAGCCGAAGGACGTCCACTGCTGGACAAAGGCCTCCCCCAAGGATCTCCACAATGAATCTTCCAGACCGTAAAAGTATATTATAATAGTAAACATTTTTTGTGCTGCAATTATAAATAAATAAACATTTTTGAAATTTAAACATGTTATAATAATAGAAATAAAAATACAAACGAATTTTAGGAATCGAAAAGCATACGGATTAAGAATGTTATTGCGTTACAGACTGTTGTTTTATATCTGTTATGATGGAGCACCATAAAGTTAAGGCTCATTTAAGCTGGGGCAACATTGTGCGGCTTGCGGCATGATACATAATTTTCGCTTCTGTTATGCTAAATCCATACTAATAATATTATAAATGCGAGAGTGTGTTTTGTTTGTTTGTCCTTCCTTCACGCCCTAACTAAGCAACCAATCGACTTGATTTTCGGTATAGAGTTAGTTGAAAGGACGGAGAGTGACATAGGCTACTTTTTGTCGATGGTAATCGCATACTTCTTTATGTCGAACTTTCTTCGAAATTCTTTGGAATTGGTTTTGGTTTTAAAAAGTTATTGTGATTTTCATTCAGCTTTATTTACTTTTAGTTCCAATTTTAGTTCTATTTTGTTCTATTCAAATCATTGCGACGTACAGTTCTAATATATTCTGAAAGAAACGTACTTTCGTGTTTTGCTAAACAATGTTAGAGTTATAATCACGCGAACGATACGCTGTGTAGTGTTTTTCTTCACACTTTTTACCGCAGGAAAATACCTCATTCCCACGAGAAAAACTATTAACGCGGGCGGAGCCGCGGGGTGGAAAGCTAATAGAATATATTTACGGCATTTGCGGCATGCGGCAGCATATTTTACGACGAGGCAACATCGTGGCAAGTCGCACAATTTGGCTCAGCGTAAATAAGGCTTAACAGTGTTTGAGAGTACCTCTGGCGAGGCGGTCGGCCTTGGCCTGCTCGATGTCGTCGCGGCGCTCCAGCTCGGCGGTGATGCCGGCGTGCAGCGTGGCCTCGAACTGCCGCAGCACCAGGATCTCATTCAGCACGTTGCCCAGGTACGACTGCAGCTCCTGCAACAAGAGGTACAACAACAAATTTCACTAAACGCTGCTAAACGGGCGTGTATTACCTGCGTGGTGTGGTGTATCAAGGCATGTGTTACCTGCGTGGTGTGGTGTGTCAAGGCGTGTGTTACCTGCGTGGTGTGGTGTATCATGGCGTGTGTTACCCGCGTGGTGTGGTGTATCATGGCGTGTGTTTCCTGCGTGGTGTGGCGTGTCATGGCGTTACCTGCATGGTGTGGTGTATCAAGGCGTGTGTTACCCGCGTGGTGTGGTGTATTATGGCGTGTGTTACCTGCGTGGTGTGGTGTATCAAGGCGTGAGTTACCTGCGTGGTGTGGTGTATAATGGCGTGTGTTTCCTGCGTGGTGTGGCGTGTCATGGCGTTACCTGCATGGTGTGGTGTATCAAGGCGTGTGTTACCCGCGTGGTGTGGTGTATCAAGGCGTGTGTTACCTGCGTGGTGTGGCGTGTCATGGCGTGTGTTACCTGCGTGGTGTGGTGTATCAATGCGTGTGTTACATGCGTGGTGTGGTGTATGATGTCGTGTGTTACCTGCGTGGTGTGGTGTATCATGGCGTGTATGGAGTGTTTGTCGAGCGCCGCGTGGTGCAGCGCCAGCAGTGTGTCGAGGTCCCGGCGCGCCGCCGCCCCCGCCAGCAGCTCCTCCCACGCCGACTCCGCGCCCACGCTCGACGCTTCTTGTAACGCGCCGCACAGACGTAGAGCTTCCGCGCGTAAGCAGGACACGCGCCGCATCAGGTGCCACACCTCTGTTGGGAAATTAAATAACTTCAAAACTATTCATATAAAATTGGTAAAAATATATATTTGAGATCGTTACAAAAAGTCCTCTCATCTGATTTGAATATGTTACACGAAGTCTATAAAACTTTTTTTAAGTCTATTTTCCGACCCAAAAGTGGCCTTCATGTTATAAATTTATTATTTAATGTTACACGTACGTCGTACGTATTTAGGTCTTGGATTTACATATGTGCAAGTCAATTAAATCTGTCCGGTAGTTTCGAGAAAAATTGGCGCTGACAAACACACGAGTGATTTTAACCTTTTAACCGCCATGGTCTGATATATAAGCCTTACCAAATCGAGCTCACAACGCTGCCGTCTCATAAAAAGCGTTCCGTGTTTTTGTGTTTGAGGTAAGAAACGTTTGAAGGTAGAGTGTTACCGGGCATGTGTTTGAGTCGCTTGTGCAGTATGGCGTGCTCCCGCCAGGCGTCGTGCAGCGAGTGCTCTATGCGCTTGACGCGCCACAGCTGCGCGAAGAGGGCGCGGTACCGCGCGGCGCACGTGGCGGGGAACAGCGTGCCCAGCGGGCCGTCCACGCGGTACTGCAGCGCGAACACGTCCCAGCCGCAGTCGTCGCGACCGTCGCCTGACAAAAACAATCTCATTAAATATAAATATTTAAATAATAAAATAAATATAAATATTATGTGAGACATCTCACACACGGCCATCTGACCCCAAATTAGGCAGAGCCTGTACTATGGGTGTCAGACAGCTGATATACATACATATATAAATATACAACATCCAGACACAAGGCAAACACAAGTGCTCATCACACGAATGTTTGCCCTGGGCGGGATTCGAACCCGCGACCTTGTGCTTCGTAGGCAGACGTACTACCGACTAGGCTACGAGGCCGTCGATTCATTTTTTTTTTAATTTAATTCGTAGAAAAATCATTCCTTATGCCTTTCTTTGTAACTGTTATAGATTTAGCGCGTTGCACAATAACGCTCTTGAGACTGGACAAATCATTCCTAATGTCTTCCTTTGTAACTGTTATAGATTTAGCGCGTTGCACAATAACGCTCTTGAGACTGGACAAATCATTCCTAATGCCTTTCTTTGTAACTGTTATAGATTTAGCGCGTTGTACAATAACGCTCTTGAGACTGGACAAATAATTCCTAATGCCTTTCTTTGTAACTGTTATAGATTTAGCGCGTTGCACAATAACGCTCTTGAGACTGGACAAATCATTCCTAATGTCTTCCTTTGTAACTGTTATAGATTTAGCGCGTTGCACAATAACGCTCTTGAGACTGGACAAATCATTCCTAATGCCTTCATTTGTAACTGTTATAGATTTAGCGCGTTGTACAATGACGCTCGAGACTTCGGATTTTGACAAAGATGTTAAGTTACATTATTACAAACTCATTGTCTCCTTAAGGTCGTGTTTAAAATGCACGTGTTTTTGAAGCGTTTATGTTTTGTCTATAGTTAATGCTAGAGGTTGACGTGCAGGTAGTGTAGCGTACGTGCAGGTAGTATAGCGTACGTGCAGGTAGTATAGGGTACGTGCAGGTAGTATAGTGTACGTGCAGGTAATATAGTGTACGTGCAGGTAGTATAGCATATGTGCAGGTAGTATAGGGTACGTGCAGGTAGTGTAGTGTACGTGCAGGTAGTATAGTGTACGTGCAGGTAGTGAGTGTACGTGCAGGTAATATAGTGTACATGCAGCTAGTATAGTGTACGTGCAGATAGTATGTACGTGCAGGTAATATAGTGTACGTGCAGGTAATATAGTGTACGTGCAGATAGTATAATGTACGTGCAGGTGATATAGTGTACGTACAGTTGGGGTAAAGGTTGACGTGCAGGCGCGCGAGCACGTGCGGCGGCTCGAACTGCGCGTTGGTGGCGCGCACCGCCGCCTCCAGCGTGCACGTCAGGTTGTGCACGTACAGTTGCGATGCCGGCTTGTTCAGCTCCTCCCTTTAAACATAACGCTTTCAATATGGACAAATATATATTAAAGACGGCCACATTGCTTAAGCCCCCTAAGATTGCCGTTAGCGTTGCCCGGCGCTCTAAATTGTATCTTCTTTGAGTGAACATAAAAAAGTAAAAAGGAGCAACGATGGTAAGGAAACATTTGCGATTAAGCAAGTAAATAAATAAATATAAATATGTGGGACATCTCACAGACGGCCATCTGACCCCAAACTAGGCAGAGCCTGTACTATGGTTGTCAGACAGCTGATATACATACATATATAAATATACAACATCCAGACACAAGGCAAACACAAGTGCTCATCACACGAATGTTTGCCCTGGGCGGGATTCGAACCCGCGACCTTGTGCTTGGAAGGCAGACGTACTACCAACTAGGCTACGAGGCCGTCTTTGAGTGAACATAAAAAAGTAATAAGAGAAGCAACGATGATACGATTAAGCAAGTAGCTCTTTGAGGGTTAAACTCCTTCACGATGTTTTTCAATATCAACGCGCTAGGCCGTGGTCCGAGGCTCCCATGAGCCGCCCCTAGACGCGTTGGTATGTGACTTTCTTTGGGGTAGAGTCTTCCGCTCCCCGCATGTCCGGTGATGTCATGCTCCAGGGTGCTCCAGGGCAGAACCACCTAAGAATTTTGAGATTATGTGCAGCTTGATTGGTCGTACCTCGACACAAGCATAGTTCAATTAAAAAAAAAAACCGGACTTGCGGGGAGCGCAAGACTGTACCCCAAAGCGCTTCAGAGTCTGCTTTGAGTGAACATAAAAAAGTAAAAGAGGAGCAACGATGCTTAGGAAACATTTACGATTAAGCAAATAGCTCTTTGGTTAAAATAGAATGTGGACTGACTGCAGCAGCGTCATGAGATGGTGCACGAAGTCCCCCTGCTCCAGCAGCAGGTACCGCCTGTGGGCTGCCAGGTGGTCCAGCAGGTGGTGGTGCGACGAGAGCGCCGCCAGGAGCCGGGCGGACGCCGCGCCGTGCGCCGCCGTCACCCCCGCCACCAGCTCCGCAGACTCCCACCACGCCGCCGGGCAGTCGGGCTCGCTAGGCGCTGTACAATACCAAGCAAAACGTTACACTCCGACTAACACACATTTTCACGGGTTTTCTCCACAATTTCGTTTTAAATTGAGCTTACCGATAGTGCAGTGCCGCTTAGTTCAAGTTACAACAAAATCTAAGAATGTTCATTACACTCCGAACCCACAATACTAATATTGTGTTGCCGCTGCAGTCGTAGGGTCGTAGCTTCTTAACTTTAATTTGGAGCTTCAGAAGTATGTTCCTAAGGTTTTAATTTCGCGCTGAGACTTTCGTGCTTTATAACGTATAGCTTTCCGCCGCGGCTCCGCCCGCGTTAACAGTTTTTCCCGTAGGAATGAGGCATTTTCCCGCGGTAAAAGGTAGCCTATGTTACTCAAGGTGATGTAGCTTTATGCGCAAGAGTGAACGCGGTGTATTTGTATCTCATTCTAACGCGTAACTGCGTCCCTTTCGTCCTTTGTCTTATGTTGCCAGTGAAATAGGTGCCTTAACATGTTAGACTGTTCAAAACACGAAAACACGGAGCGGTGGAGCCGGCTATAGGAGGGAGGGGGACAGAGAGACTGACCGGGCAGCTTGAGCAGCTGCTGCAGGTGGTGCGCGTGCGCGGAGGGCGCGATGTGGTCGGCGCACGCCTCGCGCATGAACACCACGCTCTTGCCCGTGGAGCCGGCTATAGGAGGGAGGGGGACAGAGAGACTGACCGGGCGGCTTGAGCAGCTGCTGCAGGTGGTGCGCGTGCGCGGAGGGCGCGATGTGGTCGGCGCACGCCTCGCGCATGAACACCACGCTCTTGCCCGTGGAGCCGGCTATAGGAGGGAGGGGGACAGAGAGACTGACCGGGCGGCTTGAGCAGCTGCTGCAGGTGGTGCGCGTGCGCGGAGGGCGCGATGTGGTCGGCGCACGCCTCGCGCATGAACACCACGCTCTTGCCCGTGGAGCCGGCTATAGGAGGGAGGGGGACAGAGAGACTGACCGGGCGGCTTGAGCAGCTGCTGCAGGTGGTGCGCGTGCGCGGAGGGCGCGATGTGGTCGGCGCACGCCTCGCGCATGAACACCACGCTCTTGCCCGTGGCCAGGATCTGCGCCGCCTGCTCGCGCGACATGAACGACGGCACCATCCACTCCCTGCGCAAGCACACAACACACAACACACAACACACATAAAGCCTGACCAAACAAATAAGAAACCCTCTGGGGGCGCGACATGTACATATTTTTATGACTATGGCAACAATTTACCTTATAAAATTAGTTCCATTTAAATTCCGCAATATGGCGAGGTTTCATATTTCTTTGGTCGGGCTTTACAAATATCAAAACCTTCACTATGCGAGGAGTATTACATTAAATTAAAGAAATTATAACCCTCGCCAATAAACCGTTACTTAGATCCCTTCAACAACTTAAAAAGAGCTGATAATTTTCAAATGATTGAAGATATTTTCTTTGATCATAGCTAACTCTCGATTATGACATCTTGTAAACAACTAAAACTAGATCGAAATCGGTGCATCCGTTTAAGAGCTACGATGCCACAGACATACAGACACACGTTAAACTTATAACACACCTCTTTTTCGTCGTGGGTTAAAAACTGATTATTCGCGTAATGACAAACCCACCGAAGAAACTCCACAAGATCGTATCTTTTGGTTCAAAGGTTGTTATTCAAAGTAATATTTTACAAAACCTTTTTTCGACGTCGAAGTTAATAAATACGAAGGAGCAAACTGTCCATGGTATATGAACTAGGGTTTTACATGTGAACACTCTATAAATTATATTCTCTTAAATAATCTGGCTGGCATACCAAGATGCAGTGGCTTAAAATTGTATTTATCATGTCTTATAACGACTTCTTTGTCATTGCTTAGTAAGTAAATTGAATCAATTGTATCATCAAAATATAATTGAATCACACTGCATTGAATATTCAGTTTTGTAAGATAAAATAAAATAAACCTCCGTCATAGAGTAATATAAATCCCTGTAGGGTTCTTACCTTACTCTATATTTATCATGCCACATCCTGTCTATCGGAACGCCGCTTCTGCTTTCGATGAAGAACTCATTGTACGGATCGTCAATTTCTCCTGCAAGACAATGGACAATTTGTCTAGAGATAATATACAGAGTGTAACAAAATTTGCGCACAATATTTTAAGGGAGGAACCTACCCATAAAACTGAATAATTTACCCCAAGGAACATAGGCTGAAATATGACAAAGAAAATAATCAGTTGATCTCATCACCGCGCCTGTCAATTCTACTTCAGTTATTATTTCTGTGCGCGCTCGCTACCCCTATACATACAAATACTTATACTTCTACTACTACATGAACAGTATCGTAATGACATTAGTCAAGATTGCACGCAGAAATGGTAAAATTTTCTAACTGATAAACATGTCGCCTTTTTTTTTGTCTGATCAGTCTTTTCTTCATATTTCAGGATATGTTCCATAGGGAAAAATTATCGATTTCATGGGTGGATTCATTCCTTAAAATATTGTGCGCTAATAAATTTACACCCTATATGTATACAAACAAAATATAACGCAAAACTGATCAATGAAAGAAATTAAATATCAACTAAAAGCAATTTTATTAGTCTCACCAAACAAAGGATGTTGCATTGTAATTGGGTACCTACTTGACAGACTAGTATAATAAGCTTTTTTTATGAAATGTAAAAACGATATTTTATATGGAAAATTAGAGGGAATACAAGAAGAAGACGTCGTTTTTGTATTTTATTTTGATACGCCTCAATAAGTCTGAAATTGTAAAAATAGCAGACTAGGTGGTATACAAGTGATTTCAGACGGTTTATATCCTACATAGTGAAAAATAATTTATTTAGAATACAGTGAAGTACTTGATTACAACATAAATAAGTATATGATTACATTGCTATTAAATCAGTTATATGATTACATTATTATTAAATTATTATTATTATTATTATATTGCGTTACCGCATACCATGTAAGAGCCAGCGCGTCAACATGAGCAGCAATGGATAGGTGAGTGCGGTGAGCAGGCGCCGCGCCAGGATCGTCACTCGCTCGTCGCCGTGACGCACGAAGCGGTGCACGCACGATGCCAGCTCGCCTCCTGTCACAAAACACACACGCATCTTACTGACATTGCGTTGTCAGAGTTGTCACGCTGAAATACTAAAGGAGATCAAACAAAAGGGCCCCTTTTTAAAAGTGCCACCTTTTTAATCTAACTAAATAAATAAAATAGAATCACTTCAAAACAGCCCCCGTAACATGCAGTGCTATGACAAAAGTTTGTCGCACATTTAACTGTCAAAAAACCCGCCATATTGAAATATCCTCCAATAGGATAAGAGAATACGCACGACAAAATTATGTTTGTAACGCGTGGACCGGGTATGTTAGAGGGGTAGCTGCATTGGATTATTCTTATTTTTTTGTGTTCGCTATTGGCAGGACAAGGTTTGTATGAACTTTTTGCAGTGGGAAAACACCTCATTCCCACGGGAAAAGATGAAAACGCGGGCGTAGACGCGGACGGACTGATGTTAGTAATTAAAAAATATGTAACCTTTCTTATGCTGCGCAGCATGAGCGATGTTGGCGAGCCAGGTGAGCCGGTGCAGAGGCTCCAGCGACCACACGCTCACGCGCCGCAGTGTGCCCGCTCCCCCGTCGCCTTCTGATGCCTAACAATACACAAATACTAGTATTTAAATTCCAATATATACAAAGCCTAACCTTTGGGGCGCAAACCATTTGTTTGGTGATCATTAAATTTTTTTCCAAACAGAAAACAATACTGTAAAATGAACTTTAAGCACTCAACAAAATATTAAAGATATTTGAGATGTTTCAGACATTCATTAATGATCTTCTGATTAGTGTTGCTGAGGTAGCAATATCTTTAAGGCAACAAAACATAGTGTCATCAGAAGTGGGATAGTAAATGGAAAAACTATGTTCGGTAATGTGAGACCTGATGAAGTTATGTGATAGTGATGATAACTCACTTGGCTTTGAAGCAGTGCGATGCTGCGATAATACTCCGTCAGCTCCTCTCTAATGCAAGCCACCATACCATCACCCATTAGTCCTAAAAAAGAAACTCACTTCAGTAATTTATATAACACATTTGAAGCCATATTGCTTCCCTTGAACGGTTTTTTTTTTCAATAACGAAGCAGTGTAAATTTATAACCTGACCAAAGAAATAAAAAACCTGCTCTGGTGGCGCCATGTGTAGATTTTTGTGGTTATGGCAACAGTTTCCATTATAAAATTAGTTCCATTGAAATTCTGCAATGTGGCGAGATTTTTTATTTCTTTGGTCAGGCTTAAAACACTGAACTGTTTTTGATCGGTTATTTTAAACATTAAATAAAATATTTTTAAACCCCCGCCACAAAACCATTTCTTGATTATTTCAACACTTAGAAATGAGCTGATGATCTTCAAATGGCTGAAGATATTTTCTTGGTTCACAGCTAAGAACACTCTCGATTGTAACACCTTGCAAACAAAAAAAACTAGATCAAAATGGGAGCATCCGTTTAGGAGCTACGATGCCACAGACTGACACACACGTCAAACTTATAACACCCCTTTTATTCGTTGGGGGTTAAAAATAACAAAAGTAGTGTCACTCTTTTGAAGGTTAGTACTAACTGGAAAAGCTTAGAGCAACGTGAAAAAGCTATGAATACAATACATATTTATTATGTTAGGCCCCGGACTTTTCAGCCCATGTATTATGTTGTAAATAAAGGGGCTGTTAAGTTCTTTGAATGTCCATTGTTAAAAATTGCGTTTACAATTAAAAACAAAAGAAATGTATAATGCTAATTTGCCTTACCTTGTGGGAGGAGCCCGGAGGCGGGGTCGATGAACTCCTTGAGTTTATCATGCAGCACTCCTAGGTGCGCGATGCGCGCGTACAGCGCCTGCATGGGCCGCGGGCTGGCCGCCGTGGCGCGCGACCGCACGCCTGTCGCCGCCAGCATCGCGTCGCGCACGCACGCGCTCTCGCTCAGACGATCTGATCAACGTAAAGCCCGACAAAAGAATAAGAAACCTCGCCATATTGTGGAATTTCAATGGAACTAATTTTATAAGGGAAATTGTTGCTATAGTTGTAAAAATATACACGTGGCGCCCCCAGAGCAGGTATCTTTTTTCTTTGGTCAGGCTTTATCTTTGTGCTTATGGTTTGTTTCATATTAATTCGGACAAAAGGTCATTGACACCTGCATACAATGCGCACATTTTTTTCAAACGATATAATAAAACTAAAAAAAATTATCGCAAAATACGTAATTTGGCATACCGTAGTATATAAGGCGGGGTGACCGTGGCACCTTTCTAGACATTTTGGCGTTACATTATTTTTAATAACTTTCAAGAAAAGAAAGAGGTCAAAGAACTTTTGTCCGGATTTCTAAGAAAAAGACCATAGTTTATTGTGATACTTTATTGTTTATCGATCGTATTTCGGGCTATCATTGCCGATCATTGTGGAGATCCTTGGTTTTTGTCCAACAGTTGACGTCTTTCGGCTGAGATGATGATGATGATGATGTAACCCGGAGATAGTGCAGCTACCCGTGAAAAAAATTTTGAAGTTTCAGTAGTTTCAGAGCCTATTCAATGCAAGCAAGCAAACAAACAATCTAACCTTTCCTCTTTATAATATTAAGTATAGATTGGTATAGATGTAGGTTCTGTTTTACTTTTGCATGGAATAAAGTTAACATTATATCCAATTTTATCATGCATACACAATTGCACATACATTACAGTTCGCGCGCGAGTTTAATGCAGAGTGTGACTTCATTTTGAGTTTACTATAGATTTTTTAAATAAATATTACCCCCCACAAGAGCAGCTCTTCTAACAGGGAGTATAATCAGTTTAATTTAAAAAACTATACTATAGCTAAATATAGGTAAACAAAAAATGAAGTGAAATGCATTCTGTATTCAACTCGTGCGCGAGATGAGAGTCAGTAACTTATTTACTAATTTGCCTAACTAAGCAGATTCTTTTAAATTTAATTCCATTAGCAATTAAACTTACCAGTAGACTTCAAAGCTATAACCAAGTTGCTGTTGCTGGTCGGTGGCAGACTCTGCTCTGATCCATTCTGCTTGGGAGTGTGGTCTCCCCAACTCACCGTGCCAAACGTCTGCTTGCTGGAGCTGGAAGTGGTGCCCGATGAGCCAGTTCCTGATTTCTACAAAATGTTAAAAAAGATTACTATTATAATTATTTAAGCTTCAGATATCCAACACATCTAATAAGGTTATGGTTTGGTAATTTTTTTTTATTCTTTTTTGTGATGTGTGGTCCCATATGGGTAAAAGCCTCCTCCATCTGTTTCCATCTATGTCTGTCATCTGCAGCGCATAACCAATTCTTTCAGGAAATTTTAATTGTCATTGCCCATCTCTTCTTTTGTCTTTTTATGTGCCTTTTGCCTGTTGGACCTGGCCACTTTATTACAAGGTAGGTCCACCTGTTGTGCTTACATCTAGCTCAACTATTATAGATACATACATTAAATTTATTCTATTTCTTGATAAATAATATACACATAAATACCAGAAATGGCAACCTGCTAAAAAAATTATACAAAAAAAAGGACTCACAGGTGGAACAAGCAATGGGAGAGGAAACAGTTGATGTGTTGACTCAGAGTGCCGTGTGCCGTCAGAAAGAGCCAACAACAACGCCAGAACTGACACCCTCTGCTTCAAGATGAACTAAAATAAATAAATAATAACAAGAAAGGTTCATTCAGTTATAAAAATCATATTGTTTAACAATGTCTCTTACTTTTCCCACCTTTACTTTTTTACTTTACTAGTTTAAGGTAATCTCAGGCTTACACACAAACATACAATATGTACATGTGTGACATACAAATTATTGTGGGGTTAATGAAGACATCTCATAAACTGGTACACAATTTGCTGACCCAATAGTGTTTATAGTGTCATATTTCATTAAACTTGAGCTGATGAACCTTTATAAATACCTAACTTACAGAGTTTTTTAGCTTTGCATAGCACTCATTGAATTTTTCAGCATCTCTTGAGGACAAGCTAGAAAGACGAGTCTGAATTCGTTGACATAAAAGTTTCTCATCTTGCACATTGCGCGGCTTTTCTTGGGTCGAAGACAAATATGACACAGCTAACTCATATGAACTATCTGCAATAGGAAATAACAAAAACATGAATAAAAACAACATTCTTTCAAAACTTGTCACTAATAAATTTATATAGGCTGACGACCATTCAATAACAAAACTTTTGACTAAATGGCTAATATTTAACTGATCATAATGTACCTTTTCTTCCATCAAAGTTATAGCCTATTTTGGAATATATCTCTTTAAAATATTCTTGCAAGTTAATCATAAAAGAAGCAAATTAAATATGTACACAACAAAATCGAGTTAAAAATGGCTAGTATGACAAATTATAGTTGATTGACAACCAATTTGCGGGTTTGACATTAATAAAACAAGGTGGATAGGACAAACCTGGATCAGACGACAGTTCTACACATAATTTGTGAAGCAGTTCGGTAAGATTACCAGTAGGAGGATCCATTATAAAAGTAGACACATTTGCGCGACAGAAAACACAAAATAAAGCACGGTCTGAAGAAACCTAACGCTGATATTCACTGAACATTTTTAGAACACAGGGAAAGGGGGGTCCGAGATGTTTCTACCATTTTTCTGGCTCGATTTGCAGCCTATTTAGAAACCATTGAATTTATTTATTCGTGTTTTCAACAATCCGCCCGAAACAAACCGAACCGTCAAGCCAGTCAGTCAACCGTCAAGTAGTTGAGTGACATTGACATTTTATTTTCTAGTAACGATAGCGTACGTACTTAATCAACATTATTCGCACGCACGCCAAGATTTTTGTGTATATTTTTTTGGCTCTCTTGGAAAAATCTATTTGAAGCCCGACCAAAGAAATAAGAAACCTCGCGTAATGGCTGGTTTACACGTATTAAGTGACGAAGTAATTAACTAAATTTTAACTTGATTTTAACTTAATTCTTGCGTGTAAACAACCACTTAAGAGCTCTTTAGTCGCAAGTGGTAAGTAAACGATTTAGTGGTTAAGTGAACAAGTGAAATAGAATCTAGTCTATTTTTGATTAAGTAGCCGCGCCTCCCGCACCGCTTGCATTCCCCGGTAGGCGTGGCTTTCTACTAAACTGTCATTTAGTTACGTGTGAACTCAACAATTTAGTGAAGTACTTAAGTAGTACAGTGAACTAAAGAGTGCATAAGTTAGACAAGCGTGTAAACGATCGGTTACTTAAAATTAAGTTAATTTTAACTAAAAATTTAGTTAACTACTTAACAACTTAATACGTGTAAACCAGCCATTATTGCGGAATTACTATGGAACTAATTTTATAAGGGAAATTGTTGCCATAGTCGTAAAAATATACACGTGGCGCCCCCACCAGAGCGTTTCTTATTTCTTTGGTCAGGCTTATAAAAAGAAAAATTACTATATTTATTAAAAAAATATATTTATTTATTGAATTTTTTTTGTTCTTTTATCCCCCTTATGGGAAAGGCAAAGGGTTTAATTTGAATAAAATAACGAACGAACGATACAATAATGCTGTATGATTAAGTTCCATTGCCTTTTTTCTTGGGTTGAAGAAAATCATCGACGATGATGATGACGAAAGAAAAATCAGGTTGTCAAAAGTTAATTTGTCTACGGATCAAAATGTCTGTCCCTCTCTCTCTCTGTGTCATTTTATCATTTAGTTTGTCTATGGTTAGCCTTCTTTTGCTTCGTCTTGGTAGGCTTTTTTATTTATAAAATAAAATAACTTGGTAAATGTAATATTCGTTGATGTTGTGTCGTCAAAAAAGTGTAAAAAATGAGTTTCTCTAGTGATGAAGTAAATTTTTTAGTGTATCGTTACTTACAGGAGTCAGGTAAAATGCAGTTCATTGAACTTCAAAGACGCTACATGTTGTCAACTAAAATCACCATTCTACTTCGAAGCAATTAACCAAAATAACATACCTACGTTGTTGTTACAGGCTTCCATCATTCGGCTTACACGTTTGGAATAGAATCGCATATATCACAGAGTAATATAAACGGAGCGTTAGTGCCACCAGCTGCATTGTTAAATATACTACAGAAAGGCCTACAGTACACTGAAGCGGAAATAACTATCGGAGAAGACGGTAAGACAGAAATGTATATAATCGAACATAGAACAAAATATTTACATGAAGAGATGTTTACTAGTTTTTGTTGTATATTTGCAGGCACAGAGACACGTCTTACAGAGAGCCTAAGTCTTATCGATGCAGTCACGCCAGATATAGTTGCAGCACGACAAAATGCACACAATGCTCAAAAACAAGCGATCAAGGCAGAGCCAGGCTCTGGGGGAGAGCAAAATGGTGTTGATGTAGGTTGACTATTCATGTATTTGGTTAACATGACAGAAAGGTTGTTAAATCATAATGTCTTATTCCTGATCAGGGCACAACATGCACAGCAGCAGCCGCAGCAGCGACGGGCGGCGGAGCTGCCACACCGAGTGCACCCGAGAACATGGAAGTTGACCAGTCCATTGAAATTCCTGCCAGTAAAGCTACAGTTCTAAGAGGACATGAGTCTGAAGTATTCATTTGTGCTTGGAACCCCAGCACAGATTTGCTTGCAAGTGGATCTGGTGACAGTACTGCTAGGTAATACTTTGATTCAGTTAAAAATAAACATGTTCTATGAATCAATGCAATGCAATGATTTGTCAGTGGTACTATCTTATTTTAAACACTCTTTGTTGCAGAATATGGGATATGTCAGACAACCCTGCTACCACTCCAAATCAATTGGTTCTGAGACATTGCATCCAAAAAGGTGGAGCAGAAGTTCCCAGTAACAAAGATGTTACATCATTGGACTGGAATGTAAGTTACTCTATAGCATGATTTTTGTTTATTGAAACAATCAAACATTTACAAAAAAAAATTTTTATTACAGTGTGATGGCAACCTTCTAGCAACTGGATCTTATGATGGTTATGCTCGTATTTGGACTACTGATGGACAGTTAGCCTCCACTTTAGGCCAACACAAAGGGCCGATATTTGCTTTGAAATGGAACAAAAGAGGAAACTACATCCTTAGTGCAGGAGTAAGTTTAATGTTTGTTTCAGTTATGTATGTGTATGATTGTGGAAGGCAAACCATAATTTTGTACTTTTTTTGAAGGTTGACAAGACAACAATTATTTGGGATGCAGCATCAGGACAGTGCACACAGCAATTTTCTTTCCATTCTGCACCTGCTCTGGATGTGGATTGGCAGACAAACACATCATTTGCATCATGTTCTACTGACCAATGCATCCATGTCTGCAGATTGAATGTTGATAAGCCAATTAAAAGCTTCCAAGGGCATACTGTAAGTATAAAAGATATGCCTTTTACAGAATTTCTTAGAAATCCTTAATCTTGTTTAACTCTATTTAAATTTTCAGAATGAAGTCAATGCCATTAAATGGGATCCACAAGGACAGTTGCTTGCATCTTGCTCAGATGACATGACATTGAAAATCTGGTCAATGAAGCAAGACACATGTGTTCATGACCTCCAGGCTCACTCGAAGGAAATCTATACTATCAAGTGGTCTCCAACAGGCCCTGGAACACAAAATCCTAATATGAATCTTATATTAGCCAGTGCATCCTTTGATTCCACTGTACGCCTATGGGACGTAGAAAGAGGTGTGTGCATTCACACTTTGACCAAGCATACAGAACCTGTGTACAGTGTTGCCTTTTCTCCAGATGGCAAATTCTTAGCCAGTGGGTCATTTGACAAATGTGTACACATCTGGTCAACTCAAACAGGAGGTCTTGTGCACTCTTACAAAGGTACTGGTGGAATATTTGAAGTCTGCTGGAATTCCAGAGGTACCAAAGTAGGAGCTAGTGCTAGTGATGGCAGTGTCTTTGTATTGGATCTACGCAAGTTATAACAAGATAGCCCTGGTGAAGTTATAGTGCTTTAATAAGCATACAGGAAATAACACTTATTAATTTTGTAGTGACAAGTGCTAGTTTCATGCAAATGTTGAATGAAATGTGTATATTTTTTTATCCAAAATGACTTGGATACAAATTACAACTCTTGTGGTAGTGTTGGGTAACAAGGTGGTTCAACAGTTCTGTAATAGGACTATCCTACCTAATATACCATGCTATGTATTTCATGTTTTATCTAGACTAAGTACATAATGCATAAATTCAATAACTGGTTTACAATGTGTAATTCCATTAATTAATATTATAGGATGTTATTTATCTCTTTGGATAGTACCTATTCTAGTATTAATGTAATTTCTCTTAAGACATTAAACATGAATTTGTATTATTTTAGTCTTATTACTGAAATAATGATTTCTATAGTTATGTATCCCACCCAAAAGATTTGCTTGTGTAAAATAAAATGCAATTTTAACTCATAGGTCTTTTATATGCTAACAGGTCTTCATGTTTATACAAAGAATGTAACTTTTCATATAAGTACTTGAAAAAGTATAATAAATCATCATATTGTCCCACATAAGGCTTGCATTGCAAATGGTTCTCATGATGTATGGGGTAATCCAGTGTTAGAGGGCAGTTGTAGCTGCTATCACGCCCCCATGCACATAAATGTAGTTCTAACAATAGCTGATGTAGAGCCTCAATTGTAGAAAGATACCAACGAGGACTGCCTCTCTGATGTCTCCAAAACTGAGATACCCTAGTCTGGAGCACTATCTTCGGTATCTTTTGTAACCTACTATCGGCAAAAATACCACGGCTTTGATTCCAAGTGCTGTCTATTAATATTACTTTATCTATAGGCAATTCATTGGTATGATAAATTTCATTTGAGACATTTTTGACATAGATTTTAGTCATGTGGGTGCCAACATTAAAGCCAGGTGGCAATTCAGAAAGTCTTTTTTCTGTATAAGTAACTGGATTTTGTCTGCCTGTAAACAATTCTCTCACTGTGCTTGCATCAGTGCCAGGGTACAACAAAACTGTTCTTCCGTCATTTTCATACTCAGGCAATTTGGGATATGTATAAACTTTAACATCTTCAGAAGCAAGAACTGCAGCATGTGCTGCTGTACTTTTGCCATCAATTTCGCGCCGATGTTTGATAATATCAACTTTAATTGGTAACTGAAAAACACAATAGGTTAGTTTTTGGTACAAACAAGCACAGAATACCAAATGTACAAGCTAAAGTTATATAGCAGAAAAGTGAATACCTATTATAATAAAAAACTTACTTTGCATACAGGGATCTTTCCATTTAGCGAGGCAACCGACACAAAACATGTGTAGCAAAAATACATTCGTGACTTTCCACACTGAGGGCACGGACTACGCGAATCCAAATTGTAAAGATGTTCAGCAGCCTGTATACGTAGACCTTCAAAAGGATTATCGTCTCGATTTCGTGCTTCTAGGCTTTTTGGATTCATTTTTCAATATTCAAGTTATAATACAATCCACCGAGCTATTTATTTTGACAAACAGAAGTATGTAGAAAATATCTTCCAAATCTCTTCTCTCAACTCACTCTTCTCTTCTTTTCTTCCTTCCTTCCTTCCTTCCCCCCTGCCCCCTCGTTCGTAGGGACCGGTGCGTACGCGTAGCGTACAGGCACCTATTTCACTAGCGACAAAGACGAAAGAGACGCAGTTATGCTATGCGCAACGCAAGAGTGTGCGCGGTGTATTTGTATCTCATTTTAACGCATAACTGCGTCCCTTTCGTCACTCTAGTTTTGTGGAGAATGTAGAGCCGGCATAAATTCAGTTTGAGAACTAGCTACTTACTACAAGAACACAAGGAATGTGATTGGATGTGAGGTCAGAAATGGAAAATTCTGATTGGTGTCTAGTTTTGATCGCTGTCAAAAAAAATCCTCTAAGGTTTTTCAAAGTCCAACTTTGTTTTTCGACAATTTTCTTTTATTTTTCGACCCCATAGCTGTTCTGAATCATTTCACGACAATTTTAATAGGAAATTTATTTAACAATGGTTCTTTTCTTGGTGATAGATTGAGTCAAATTTAGGAAAACCATTTAAAATTTGGATTAATGATACAAAATTGAAAATCACTTGATTTCTAGTTCCGAATGACGACTGTGAAGAACCTAGTATCCGGTAGCTATTTTCGTTCTATACCTATTGTCAAAAAGTGTAGTGCTTGACGAATTTTGTGATTTAGGTTCGAGATTTTTTTCATTAATTTGACTTCGTAGTGAAGGTAAATAAACTATTAATGATCTCTATAGCAGTATATTTAATTACAAAGCTTAACTTCACATTTAGAGGCATTTTTAGGCTTTGTCTTGTTTTGGATAATGACGCCATTTTGTCGCGCCGGCTGATCCTCGCAGTGAATTATTTTGTCTGGATGTTCATTACACCGCCTCCTCCTTGGACAAATGTGGAATTCAATAATACAATACAATATTGATGTGCATTTTATCAGTTGAAATGAGAATACTACGTAAATTACATAAGTTTTTAAATTGCGATAGGAAGAGTGCATGAAAGAAAATTCAAGTTTATAGTTACCTTGTTATTTTGCATGCTTGTATGAAATTACAATATTTGATTATTTCGTCCCCCATTTGCAACGTTAATATACGAAGCCGTGGTAGGTAGATTTAGAAATTATTTGCCTTATTGTACCATGGTAGTAAATAATGTGTACTAATATCTTTATTCTAGGATAAAGTATACTTACTGAATTTTTGTTTCTGTTATCAGTTTACACACCTAAAAATCATAATTCAGGTGAAAAGTAGAAAAGTATAACTTACCTACTTCATTGTTTTCTTAGGTGTAATTACAATATATAATGTGACACACCTTTTCAGTTGTATATAATTGGTAAGAATATAAATATAATATATACCATATAACATAGATAATAGTTAATACTAAAACTTACATATTTGTTATTTGAGCTAGAATGTACAGGGCACTTGCAAATATAAGAGTTTACAAAGTGTATCTTGTTCCAGAGGGGGAAATGAATGGTCCTATGGCAAAATAATGACAATATCCATGAAAGAACAAGAACAAGTGCCCGGGGAGGTAAGCAGTTTTTAAATTTTATAATAGACACTACTATCTATTTCTTTTTATTCCTTTTTTTTGGGATTTTCCTTTTTTTTTATTGACACCAAAAAAAGCAATACAAATAAATGTGTAATGTGTCTTTCTTTTAGTTTATTTTCTGAAATTTATATGATACCCTAAATTATTTCTAATAAACTGATACAACTGTAAAAGTAATGTTTATTTAAAAGATTTTTAATATTAATATGATCAAAATAAGTTTTGGAAATGATTCGGCATTGAAAATACTTCATGTATCCTATTAGATGGTGTTCCCTGAGGCAAAACTAAAGGCACTAGAAGAGAAGATTTCACATCCGAGGTGGGTGGTGCCAGTGCTGCCAGAACAAGAACTCGAGGCGCTCCTAGTAGCTGCTACAGAACTTGCTGCTAAAGGTATGTTTGTTTTATACTATCACAATTCAGGAATATCAGCTTTGTGGTTAATATATGTGAAAATCATCTAAATTTCTTATTGTTATACAGTTTCAAATGTTATGGTCAGTAAGCTTACTATGTAAGAAGCGACAGGCTTGAGAAGCTGTCAAATGCGACATATTTACAGAACTACTATGGCTCTAATGTCACTATGTCGCGTTTGACAGCTTCTCGAGCCTGTCGCTTCTTACGTAGTAGGCCTACTGATAGTACTTTGTCTATATTCAACTGTAATAATGCGAAATAGACCTATTTTGAAACACTATAGTTTCATATAAAACAATCAGTTAATGAGGTATAACAAGGGTATTCTGCCTTTCCATATTATTCAGATTTCAGATGTGATGCTAAACACACTTGTCTGAGACCCAAATATTTTAAAACAGTACCTATCTATAAATTGATTAAAAAAAAAATACCTGTCTCCTGGAATTGTATTGCAACATAATCTTAAATACCTCCAAGTCACCTTCAGTGAAGCCAAATGAGTCATCACCTTTTTTATTTACTAGCTGTTATTCAAGATATGATGTTGATATTCAAGGTTAATAGCAGTGAAAATCTATTGCTTTATTACTGTCCCTTTGAAGATATGTAGTTAAATAAAGTATTTTATTACATTTAGCTGTCTATATTCATTTTCCATTATTGCCCAAGCAAATATAGACCAATCTCCAGGGTGCCAAAATATATTTAAAAAAATATATTTAATCAAATTGCAAACAATCTACACATGTAACAAGGAATTATCATAGTAAGGAGAAAAAGGGTTAAACACATGTATGCGTGTTTAACTTTCTCAGTTACCAGTTTTTCAGAAAAGTGAGATGTGATGGCTCATTATTTGATGTCTATAAAGTTGGTGTTAATAAGTTTATGTTGGATATTTTGTATTTTTTTCTGTTCTCCATGGATTTCGCCAATATAGCATAGAATATATACAATGACCCCTGATCCTGATTAGGAAACTGCATCATACCCATCAGATTGTAAACCTACACATACATATTCTCATAAAACTTCTGGAGTTGAATGAATGACTGCAGATATCTTTTTTATTCCAACGCTACTTTCATAATTTGAAATGAATCATAGTAGGATAGGTCAGTGACATTTAAAGGCCCGAACCCACAGACGCGGGAAAGGAGCGTACGGGCAGTGAAAATCAGTTTATATGAACCCTGTAACACACTATTAAAACACTAGTAATATAAGGGTAATATGTTATAGTTTGTAGGTTTGGATATTAAGGTTATAGTTGTTGGTTGACTCAATCAAACTTGAGCTTGTGAGATCGATTGTCGCTCTTTTCAAACCACTCTTAAATGAAGAATGTTGTTGATTCCCGGTATATTTGTGTATAGTGTTAATCGATTTTAGTACGCATTTACCTACTTCTTAGAAGTTCACCCAGATGCCATTGGCGTGATAATCTAGATAATCAGGAATATCAGTGCCTGCGACTTGTACTGTGCGTTCGTTCAGGTTTCATAAAGATAGATAGATAGATAATAAAGACGGCCTCGTAGCCTAGTTGGTAGTACGTCTGCTTTCGAAGCACAGGATCGCGGGTTCGAATCCCGCCCAGAACAAACATTCGTGTGATGAGCACTTGTGTTTGGATGTTGTATATTTATCATATATTTATATAAGTATATGTATTTAACTTTGCCAGCAGTATTTAGCTTTGGACACGAAACATGTTATTAAAAAAAAATGAATTTAACTATAAATTTATGTGTATCAGCCGTCTGACACCCACAGTACAGGCCCTGCCTAGTTTAGGATCAGATGGCCGAGTATGAGATGTCCCCATATGTTTATTTATTTATTTTATAAATAAATAGTGAAAAGGTTTTGCCGAATATGATGATAATAAAATGTAATTTCTCATAAAAACTAAAACCCGGGAAAGAATGAATGGGTTGGATTTGCGGTCATAGTAACCTGATACGTAGGCCGGCGCGGCGGCGGCGGCAGGGCGCCATACACCTCAGACATTAACGCCAATAACCCATTATAATAATTTTCCATAGCGTTCTGTATAGTTTTGCGATGAGTTTTTCGTGAATTATATGTTGTTGATGGACGAGTTATTATTGAATCTTGGTCCTAGCGACATGTTTGACTAAAACAATCTTTCTTTGTGAAAAATTACGTTTTATAAAACTACCCATTAGCAAACTAGTCAGACTCTAATTAGGATCTAAAGTTTCATAAATAAGTGTAATTATTGTATGAAAACTGAAAAGGATAATAAACCTTTTACACACAAATACTATTCATCATCATCAGCTGAAAGACGTCTACTACTGGACAAAGGCCTCTCCCAAAGATCTTCACCCACAACGATCGATCCTGCATAGCCCCCTTGCCCCCATCCAGCGGCCTTCCGCGTCCCTCACCAGATCATATTAAGTAGATCGACGATATACATACGTATGTATGTACAAATACATACATCACAAAACTAATGCTACAGTCAAAACTAATAACCAGTCAAAACTAATAACCAGTCAAAACCACTTTTTCTAAACCTTCAGGCGGGTGGGAGCTTAGCGAGTACGGAAACGGAAGTTTAGGGCACCCCTACTTCGGATAGTATAAGTTTGTTACACATAACCTTACCTAATCTAGAAAGGGTTTTGACTGTAAGTATAGAAGCTGTCTGATAGTCGGCCGTGTGTAAGATATCCCAACCTATTTCTTATTCAATAATTCTAAAACCAGGAGAAGACGTGAGTCATCCAGGATGCCAGCGGTTCTACAACGACGCGCTGACGGTGTCGTTCACGAAGATCCTGACGGACGACGCAGTGTCCTCATGGAAGAACAACATCCAGCAATGCGTGCGCTCCAATTGCGAGAAGCTGGTCAAACTCTGCGCGATGAAGCTCGACGATTCCCGATTCCTGCATTTACTGTCTATGGCCTTCAATCCTAATAACAAGTATGGGCCGTTCAGTTTTGATAATTTTACTGTAAAACATTTATTTCGTTTACGAAACTTTATATTGTTTGAAGGAGTACTATTTAATACTGTAACAAAGCTGAACAGTTCTCCAAGTAAATAAACAAGAGCCATTTCTTCAGAGCGTAAACTTGCGCGCTGTGTTCAATTTCTTCAGGCGAACCGTCGATATCAAAGAGTGCAAAAGCAAAATTAATAACTTTGGCACAAAACATTTTTTTATTTTCTTTGACGGGTTTTTTTTATACTAAACGTAAGTTAAGAAAGATTTTCATTCTGTTAAAAAGTTAGGTATGAAGATAAAACGAATCTTCCAGATTTCACACATTTAACGCGTCGAGAACAAGCGAAGGGTTATCAGTGACCGCGCCCGCGGCCGGCCAGGGCTCCACGCAGGAGGCCGAGGTGTTCGCGCGGTCGCAGGACCACCGCACGCCTCGCGGCTGGCTGGTTCATCTCATCAACGTGTAAGTTCACTTCATGTACAGAAATATAAATATAATCGTACTCCCCAAACATTACATCCTATAATCCCTGGTTAGAGACATCGCAGCATACATGTCGACTGATCCTGCGCCGCAACTTCCAACTCCGGCCAGCTCATGCTAAGTAAAAAAAAACAGTAAATGGGCTTCCTTCTTCGACAGAGCGCTGCCATGTCGTTCTATCCGTACAGAAACGAAATTCACCTCCCCACATCTGCACGAGTTTCTCGCCCGATATACCCCCCCGCATCTCAATCCGCAGGCAGGCGCCGCCAAATTCCGCTGCGAGGCGAGTGGCGGGCGACTGGTGGTATTCGATTCGATGACGCATAAAAACTACTTTCCTTTGATTTTCATTTACCTCAGCCCGTTGTTTTATAAAATTTCAAATCGCGTTCGTTCTCTGGAGTGTTCCTCTTGTGCTTCCTGTGGGCCTCTAGATAAGGGTACATGAGCAGGATACTAATATCTAAACAACAATATTTTTTAAGTGCATGGAAGGAAGGGCGGGGTGCTTCTGCTACGACTTAAATGCAAGACAATGTTGAGTATTGCTTGCATCCACTGCTACTGTTAGCTTTTCCTAGATACAATAACAATGTACGAATTTTTTTTTACCTTATCTTGACAGAATTACTATCTTATCATTTCGTCGGATTTATATTGTTTAGGAAAACATTGATAATCAGTTTTTTTTACGTCACGTTTGACCTATGACTATCTTTAGTCATGGTAAGAAATGAAGATGGGTCGAACAAAGGTTTAGACTTTCTTTTTAAATAAAATGTACCTAGAAAATGTCTATCCTTTTTTTATCCAAGTGTAACCAAGATTGTCGTTTGCAAACAGATTCGGGCAAGCTGGCGGGTTCATCAGATTAAGGGAGCGTTTTGATACAATCATGGGCTTTCAAAAGCCAGATTTGACGTCATCAGTGAACTTCGAGGAGAAGGTGAACAGCGAGAGCTCGGAGAAAGAAAACGAGGAGCTCAAAGTCAACAGCATCGAGAGCTCGGACAGCGTGCCCGTCATAGCGGAGAGCAGTGGGGTACGTCATATTGTAACATACTGTTATGTTAGCATAAGGTCCGCATAGCTTCTGACTTTCCCTCTATATGTTGTACATCCAGTGGGTCCAGTGCATTAAAATATTTAAAAAAACTAGAATTTCCCACCTTTCCAAAATGATCATTATATCGAGGGTTAATAGCTTTCTTTGGTATTGATTGGTTAGTGATACTTCAAATTAGAATGTATATAACACATTGGTATAGGTCGCGTCACGTAAACAGAACGCTAGCAAGCCCACAGTAGGCGATTTAAATACCCCCTCCACTTTTTCCAGTGTACTTTTTACGTGACGCGATCTTTATCATACCCTTCGGCCTTTTTATGATTTTTAAAGGATTTTTGCATTGATCGCAGAGTTCGACGCCGGCCCGCAGCGAGCAGCCGTCGTCGCTGGAGCAGTCCACCACGGGCGAGACGCGCGTGGCGTCGGTGTGGCAGCTGCTGAGGCCTCTGGGACTCTGCCACGACTTACTAACTCCACACTGCGTCACTACCTACTTGTTGCCCGTGCTGGTAAGTCAAAGTCAATTTTATTCATCATAGGTTTAAAAAGACTTTTGATGTTCGATTAGAAGTTAAAAAGTTTCGCTTAAACCAAGGCTCGCTCTCGTCTCACACTAGTCTAAAGTCTAGACTGACAATCAGGATGTGTTATAATTGCTTTACTTGTATCAATATGAATGAAGTTGCCACCTTTCAGTCGGAATCTTTTAGGTGTGCAATTGAACCAACAGCTTCTGAAGATGACAGGTAAAACGCTCGCTTATAATTAAAAGGGTTCCGGGTTCGAATTCTGGTACTTTCGAACAAAAATCACTGAGACTTTACCCAGTTTCAGTAGACAGAACATTGAAAGCTCATTCACCTGATTGTTCAGCAACAAACAGTCACTACAGACCGTAGTTCTACTTACATTTATGTAGTTGTTAAACGAGCCACTTTGGCGGCTAATTCTTAGGGCGATTGTGCACTACAAGGAATTTTACTGTCCGAACATCCGATTTTTTACGGTCCGAAGTGGCATGAAAAAAACGGATGATTGGCTTGTGCACTTGTCCGTCTTTACTCGGATGATACGCCTCAGTTTAGGGTAGCTCTGTCTTTGAAACTACACGCCACCGGTTCCGGAATGGGGGAAAGTAAAATGTCGGACGGTAAAATTACGTATAGTGCACAAACTAGTATATACATTATATGGCGTGCCATATCGGACCGTAAAAAATCAGACTGCCGGACAGTAAAATTCCTTGTAGTGCACAATCGCCCTTAGACAGTAAGTCGGAACAGGTAACGCGCGAAAATATCCATAAGGTGTTAAAACGCCACACAGTGACAGGTTTGATGAGGTTGGCTGAGGACCTTACATTACAACCGACAAGAGAAGTTGAATCAGCTGCTTAAAAACTAGAGGCAAGATTAGCTGATATATACGACTTCCTGGCTGCTTTGCTGAAGTTTTGATTGGCTGGTGTTACATTCTTACTTATATTTGTAGGAATGTATCCCGACTCTCCTAGAGAGCCTGACAGACGAAGAACTGAAGCGGGAAGCGCGAGGCAGCGAGAACAAGACTGACACCGTGTCCTGTCTCATCCGAGCGTGCAAGTGCGTCTCCGTCAAGACGCCGCACCACCACACACTACTCAAATGTAAGTACCACCAATACCTTCCCACACAATACTCAATGTCTATTTCATTTAACTGTTCATCATACAATATTCATTTCTCCACCTCCATTTAAGTCATCTTGAATCATCTCGTAGCATTCCTTTAAAAAGAACACACAATTTTTTGGAGAAATGTCATTTTCATATCATTGTAGATAATCATCAAGTTGCGTTGAATGTGCATCGATCTATTGTATTATTATTATTATTATTATTATAGACATATTAATGTTACATTTTACACGTAATTGTATTTTTGTATTGGGTGTTATCATGTCGAAAAATCGGATCTATGTTGTCATCACATTATGTGTGTTACTTGTTATTTGAACATAGTGAATTGTTAAGAAAATATTTATTCAAAATGTATTACTATAGTTCGTTTCTGTTCCAAAAACCGTTTTGTGTATCATCTTAACAACTTTAGGAGAAAATCAGAACTATACTGACTCAACACCATAGTCAAAACATTAAATTCTCGGTTCTCATCAGCTAGAAAAATTAAGTTCAGTACGAAAATTTTTGTTGAATTGATCAAACCAATCAAAGTTGCTAAGAGCTAATGTAATTGGTGTTGGGTCGCTATAGATGGATGTGTCGTCTGTGTCGCGTTGTGGCGTGGTGCGGGCGTGTGTGTGCCGGAGGCAGGGGCGCGGGGGGGCGCGGGCCCGCACCCTGTAGCTGCTTAGGGGCGCGTGTCGCTCCGCCCCTAAGTACCTACATCGCGGGGGACCGCGCCCATTCATCGCACCATTGTTGCTGTCACTGTGACTTCACCGGCTTATTGCATGATTGTTCTACTTTACAGGTTTTTGGCCAACTTTCATTTTTTGTTCTGTCATTTAGATTTATGAGCATTAATTGTTGTCTTTAGTATAAATTATTTTTTTATTATATTCAATGGTTGGTTGACTCGTTACACGGAAAATCATTGACAGTGTGAGTAAAGTTGGAAATGTTGTAGTTCATATAAACGATGGCATTTTTACTGTTAAAGATGTTAAACGCGTAGAAGATTTATTAGATACATGTTCTACGTGTTTAACTTTTTGTGGTAAGACTAATACTCGGAAATTTTACAGCTCTGGAAATGTTTCGCTTGAAAATGATATTGCGACTCCTGCAAATGTCGTCGTTCAATGGCAAAATGTCGGCGTTGAACGAAATCAACCAACTCATCAGCACAATATCACAGCAACCGAAGCCGGAATGGCTCACTCCTCAAGTCATCACTGTAAGGGGAACAAAATATATAATTATTCATTGAAGTGAATATCCTTTTACGATTTTAAAAAATAAATAAATATCTTTTTCAGACGTGGATAAGAGAAAACAATGTAGTAGATATAGTTTTACGCGACTCGTTGCATCAGCCCCAATACGTAGACAGACTGGAGAAGATGCTTAGGTTTATGATCAAAGAGAACTCGCTGACCCGGGAGGACCTGGACGCCATTTGGAAGGCGCAGCACGGCAAGCACGAGGCCATTGTCAAGAACCTTCACGACCTGCTCGCCAAACTCGCCTGGGACTTCACGCCCGATCAGCTGGATCACCTGTTCGACTGCTTTAAGGTACGTAGGATATTTAACCAGGTGTCGAAAGTTTGATGGTTTTTGTAAATATCGCCTTTTCGGTAGAAAGTGTGATCAGAAGTGGGATGGGGAACAGAAAATCTCTGTTCGCTATGTGCAACATTGTTGATTAATTTCAATATTTGGCAATGTAGTGTAGAAGCATGCTTAACTAAAGTCATAGCTAACGTCACAGAAACTTCATAATAAACCTAAGATTTTAATCAGCATCATTTCCGAACAAAAGAAGGGGCCAAAGTATGAATACAGAAAGAAAGAAATGGTTATAGTATATTGTCCTTGTGACTTTTGAGCTATCATCATTTTCATGTCATGTCATGTATTAATTTATTTGACAAATCAGATAACATTCATTTTGTTAATATCTTTACAGGCTAGTTGGGCCACCTCGACTAAGAAGCAAAGTGACAAATTGTTAGAGGTGATCCGAAGACTTGCTGAGGACGATAAGGACGGAGTTATGGCTAACAAAGTAAGGATATCTCTCTATAACTTAATTTTAATTACTTACAATTCCAAATAACAGGAGTGTATGAAATAATTGTTTTGTTGCAGGTATTAGTTCTGTTTTGGAATTTAGCACATTCGGATGAGGTGTGCACAGAAATAATGGATGTAGCGTTGGCGAATCTGATCAAAATTTTAGATTATAGTTGTAGTCAGGACCGCGACACACAGAAAACTTTGTGGTTGGACAAGTAAGTTACTACATTTTCACTTTAAACTTCTATAATAACCAAACTGTATCTTTGTTTTCTGACTATGCTCCTGCCCCCGTAACATGCAGTGCTATGACAAAAGTTTGTCTCACTTTTAACTGTCAAAAAACCTGCCATATTTAAATATCCTCCAATAGGATAAGCGAATACGCACGACAAAATTATGTCTGTCACGCATGGACCGGGCATGTTAGAGGGGCTGGTGTGTTTTATAGAACTATGTATTTTGTAAGCGATGTATTACGTTCCCCAGATGCGTAGAAGAGCTGAAGACGAACGAGAAGTGGGTGCTGCCCGCGCTGAAGATGATGCGCGAGATCTGCTGCCTGTACGAGGCGGGCGGCGGCGCGAGCATGCGGCCGCACGTGACGCGCCAGGAGCTCATCGACCGCCTGCAGACGCAGCACTCGCTCGTCATCCTCGTCACCGACTCGCTCACGCAGTACATGGACGGAGTGAGACGGAAGATTGCCGGTCAGTTTATTTCATTTATTCATTTCAGCTGAAAGACGTCCACTGCTGGACAAAGGCCTCCCCCAAAGATCTCCACGACGATCGGTCCTGTGCTTCAGTCCAGTTTATTTATTTTTATTCGGTAAACAAACACCTTACACTACTCGTATTACATACATAGGTTCATAAAACATTTTAAAACTCATAATAGGTCAAAACAGTTTCCACCGATGAATTATAAAGATAACAATCACACAACACAATTTGTATACTACCGACTAACTAAAACTCGACGTAATATAATAGGTAAACAAACATTTATAAATAAGACATTTTACGATAATTTCCTATAGTTTTATCGTATCGTTTGAAAGAAATGTGCGCATTGTATGCAGGCGTCAATGACCTTTTGTCGGGATTATTAAGAGACAAACTCATGGTGTTGTTATGTGCAGAGGAGGGCGAGATAGATTGGGAGGCGTGGCTGCCGGACGGGCGCTACCCGCACGCGGCGCAGGTTCACGAGCGGCTCAGCTTCCTGCGCTTCCTGCTCAAGGACGGCCAGCTCTGGCTCTGCGCCGAACAGGTGTGTACACACACAACACAATACGCTTCCACTTTATATACCTACGCGTAGCTTTGCCGGTGAAACACGGGAATCTCAAACACTCTCTAAATTTACTTAACTATTAAAAGGTACTTTAATTTTAATTTTAAATCACTACTTTGCCTCTATTAGCTTTATAACATGGTAAGCCATCATTATCCATCGCCTTTGCTTAAAACTGCACCATTTAAAAGGTTGATAATTCCAGGGAAAGGGCTCTCTTTAGCTTGCTCGCTAAGCGACCCGGCGTGGCGGCCGTCGCAGCTCAATCCGGGTTGCGGAGGAACTTGAGCTTCCTAAGTCCAGTGGTGGAAAGTGTAGAGGATTAGAACACCGGGAAAGCTACATGCGTAGGTCAATAATATGCGACTAAACTTTTAGGCAAAACAGATCTGGGTGTGCCTGGCGGAGCGGCCGGCGCACCTGGGCGACCGCGAGGCCTGCTTCCGCTGGTTCAGCAAGCTGATGGGCGAGGAGCCCGACCTGGACCCCAACATTAACTTGCATTTTTTTCGACGGAACATTATGACGCTACCTCCCAATCTACTCACTCACGCTGGTATTAAGTGCTTTGAACGGTGAGTTTGATGTTTCGTGTAAGATCTGTTGTGTTGTTTTGTGCTGCTCTGACGGCTTAGGCACTTGATTGGATGATTATTAATCTTGGTTTTTGAGAAATAAAAGTACATTGTAATAGAATATTTAACGAGATATCTCTCAATTTGTTTACATTTATAACTACCTAAGCCGTTACGCACCAGTAACGTATAGCTAGGCGTGGGCGGAACAGTCTTTCGTATTTATATACTTAAATATTGAAAAAAATGGGCTTGGCTAATGTGACTTCAACCACGTCTAGACTTATACCAAGTACGTTCTTATTATAATATAAAAATTGTGTGTAGTCTAGTCTTGCACTAAGATTTTCGTGACCTGTAATTTTAACACTGACCAACAAATTTATTAATAAATACTTCTTTTATTATGGTTTTAGGTTTTTCAAGGCCGTTAACTCTAAAGAGGGTAAATTAAAAGTAAAACGGCGAAGTTTTCAACTTAATGACGCTGATCTCATAGGATTAGATTATTTATGGAGAGTGAGTACCTATTTTATTATAGCAAGTTACTTATAAAACAATATGAACTTTCATTCAATTTCAGATCTAAATCTATTGTAATTTGCCTTAATAATGTTCGTATTAATGGAATATACTATATCAAGGTTTATTCGTTATCTTTAGCGTATAATTAGTGGCTGTAGTCATTAAGATGAGGTTCAAAATATGCGTTTCATAAAGAAAACAAAAATCTCTAAAATCAAGTTTGAGGTGAAGCCCGCTCAGTCGATCTGTTAAAAGCCGCCGAATGCAATCAACATTAAACACCAGGACATGGCAGAATCCTTTGTTCATCAGTGTATCTCACGTTTAGTGAAGGTCTACTGCTAACACGATGTGTGCTTCAAGTCCGGTCTGGTGACTTGACTTTTCAGACCACAAACTAGAATTCCTAAATTGATTTATTGATGTGAAACATCTATAGGCGAGAGGATTGTCGGCGTGGCGCCGCATAATTAAATCTAAATATTTATTACAATTAATTGATTTTGCATGTCGCAAAGTTACGGGGCGGGGCGGGCCGGGTCGCGATTCCTGTCGTAATCTGTTCTTTTTTGCATATGACTTGTACTAAATAATTTCGATCTTTCACATCTGCCAGGCGTCCCGTGACGGCTTAGCATTTTTTTGTTTATATGTATGTTGTTTATAATTGCGATTTTCGACAAAAGCGTAGGTCAATTAACCTTTTAACCGCCATGGTCTGAAATATAAGACTTTCAAATCGAGCTCACAACGCCGCCGTCTCATAAATACTTCTGTTTTGACTGGTTGATATAGATTTTGTTTCTGGCTGGCGGTGGGAGCAAGTTCTTAGAAAATATGCTTGGCGGTTATAAGGTTAAAAAAACATGGCATTGTGTTGTGTCAGGTGATAACGGAGTGTTGTGACGACATATCGGCGCGCGGCATAGAGCTGCTGCGCGAGGTGAGCACGTGCGTGGGCCCGGGCATGGCGCCCGCCGCGCACCACGAGACCTTCCTCACGCAGTGCTGCGCGCGCACGCAGCGCCTGCAGAAGGAGCTCGACACCGCGCCTGGTGAGGGACAGCACACAGCACCATTCTACATAATTACGATCTCATTTAAATTTAAAAACCATAATGTTTCTTTCACGTTCTTAATAACAAAAAGGGACAGGTGATTGTCAACTTGAATTCAAATACGTAGAGCTCGACACCGCGCCTGGTGAGGGACACAGCACCATTCTACATAATTACGATCTAATTTAAATAAATTTAATAACCATATGTCCCTTTCACGTTCTTAAGAACGAAAAGGGACAGGTGATTGTCAACTTAAATTTAGAAACGTCAAAACATCGATTTTATGCTTAGTTCGCACTTTAGCAGGCATGCGAAAACATCCCACTTAGAGCTGATTTTGACAGCTGTGCTGCTTATCACTATCACTACATAGTATAAAATAAAGTCGCTTTCTCCGTCCCTATGTCCCTATGTCCCTTTGTACGCTTAAATCTTTAAAACTACGCAACGGATTTTGATGCGGTTTTTTTTAATAGATAGAGGGATTCAAGAGGAAGGTTTATATCTATAATACATGCATAATATACTCAAGAATAACCCACAATAACCATTTTCACGTGCGGAGCCGGGGCGGGTCGCTAGTTTATCATAAAACATAGAGTAAATTAAAATGTTGTCTTTCAGATGCGTCAGAAATTTGTACAAGGATGTGTAGAGTGATTCGTGCCATACAGGAATATGTAAATGAATGTGATAGACGGTTCTCGGCGGAGCGGCAGATCCTGCCGATCTACAGGTCGGGCCGGGGCCGGCAGTGTACAATTATAGTCAGGTTCAATTTCCAAACAGGCCAAAGACAAATCGAGGATATTGAACTGTTTTCACACTCCAACGAAACGCTTCATTCGTTGCGAACGGCAATCCAAAGACGGTAAGTTTTGTAGACATCCGTATCTAACATTATTGATACGATTTTTTCTGTCTCAGTGCGCTGGCTGGCACATATTATTTCGTAAGTCAATGGGTAAAACATGATATATAATTTTTGTTTCAGGCTTAAATGTGCTTCAGATAGTAGTAATATAAAATTAGAAATGTTTATAAATAAGCTAGAACTTTATCTAAACGGAGAAATATTGGACTCGAGTCACGATCGAAAGATTCTGTCTCAAATACCTCTGAGGGACAAAACTATTATTGTTGCAAAGGTAAGTGTTATATGTTATATTTATAAGTGAATTATATACTCTCTTTGCAAATTGTATTACAACGATGCGATGAAATGTGACTACGAGTAGAATGAATGGCCATACCTGTGTCTAATTCAGTTTGTGTACTGGCTACTATATCTTCTGTGGTACAAGATTGTCGTATTTCTAGCTGTCTTCTTGTCATGTGTGTTTGAGTTTAAACATCTCAAAAAACCTGTTGTCAGTAATATTGAGCCGTCTAATACTAGGGTTACACGCTCAATCTGGCGTCAGTTCAATCCCAGATGAATGGACTGATGCCAGAATGATGGATGATAATCACGGTACTAATATAACCATCAGTCCGTCAGTCAACCGGTTAGACGATAATAATTCTCTCGTCATTCTGTCGTCATTCTGAGCAGACTGATGAAGTGAACTGACGCCAGACTGAGCGTGTAACCCTTGTCTAAGAAATCGTTCTTGAACTTGATGGTACTTGGTAATTCGAGGTACTGGTGATTCGAGGGATAAGTTGACGTAATCATAAAGCTCCGTCTCGCTCGTGTCATAAAAAAGCTACGTAGAGCAGTGTATGTATGTATATGTCGCTTGTGGTTGTATTGCAGGTGTACGACGGCCAGGTGTGCGGCAGCGGAGGTTGCGGTTCGTCCAACGAATCCAGCAGTGACTCCAGCACATCCTCCCCGCCCCTGCCGCCCACGCCCGAGCACGCCCTGCCTGGGGTGGTAAGCCTACCGCATCACTACATAGTATAAAACAAAGTCGCTTTCTCTGTCCCTATATCCCTATGTATGCTTAAATCTTTAAAACTACGCAACGGATTTTGATGCGTTTTTTTTTTATAGATAGAGTTATTCAAAAAGATGGTTTGTAGGTATGTATAAATACATGCTTAATATACTTAGGGATAACCCACAATAACCATTTTCCTGTACGAAGCCGGGGCGGGTCGCTAGTTACTAAATAAATAAAAAAATATTTACTCACAATACAATATGAATATCTAAGGAGTGACCCATGAACATCAACAACAAGTTACACTCGAATCTTCGAACTCTGAATCCAGGACTACTTCGAAAATGGCGTTGGCGGATTCAACCAAAAAATTATGTTGTAATCGGTTGTTTCCGTTCGTTCTTTAATAAGGCAAAAATGCAAAAACATTTTTTTTATAATACGTATATTATTTTTAAAATTAATTTTACAGCTATTTGCGCAAGGCTCCTGGTACATACCATTCATATTGGACCTGGAACACATTGGCATCACAAAAGGGCACGGCCCACTAACAGAAGCGGCGCATCTGCTGACACAAATTAGCCCAGCACACAAGCAGACGGTAACATAACACCCTTTTAATTCATCCATTACCTACTTTATGACAGCTTCTAGATTGAGTGCTTCGTATAGTAACGCTAAAGTGTATAATCTACTAATTATAACCTTATTTTATCTCATTACGGTCGTATTTTCGTAACGTAGAGAAATAAAGAAGAAAGAAAAAACGTATAAACGCTCTTGTTGAGCCGAACATTTATTGACCTTCGCTCTTATATTTCAGGCGGAGAAATTGACTGAAGCACTATTATGTCGAGAAGACTCAAAGTTAAGAGATATGTTGTATGGGCCTGCCCCGCCTACAGTAGCATATAACATAGAGGTTTGTTACTATGTCTATGTCGCCGGGAAATTGTAGAACTCGTAATTTTACAGCACACGCATTTTATAAACGCTTGCTGTTGTGCAATGCCTAAGGCAAATTGTAAAATGCCTTGTCATTTTATAAAGAAATCGAGCGGCAAATTGTCTAATTGTTTCCTAATCTGTCCACCCGCGGCGCTGTTATGTCAAAATAACAATAATGGCGTTGTAATCTTCAGCTGTTTGCGAAGAAAATGAATAAAACAATTCCAATTCTATGAAATTAGTGCAGTTAGTGAATGAATAAAGTGATTTAATAAGCATCTTTAATATATAAACTTAAATAATTATTTATTCTTGTATTTCAAGCCATTTGTGATCAGTATAATACATCATTCAGCTCCATTATGCCACTTTGTTCATTGTGAAGAGGGATGCATTCTACAATTTGCGTTCGACTTATTACAGAATGCCAAATGTTTGTAAAATGCCGAAGCATTCTGTAAAATGAAGAGTTCTATGATTTGCCGACATCTATAACCTTTTGTTTTACTTGTCTTGGTAGTATAGTATGGGTCAAGTTTTGTAAGAAACCAAAATGTTTTACTGAGAACTGTCATCCTAATACTTAATCAACCATCTTTGTTTTAGGTTTTATACAGTATGGTTATGCCATCTTCTGACACACGTTTGGAACGTAGTCGAAGTTTTCAACTCAAATGCGTTAAAAAGGCTCCTCTGTTAGTACAATGCCTATCTGATAAAGACTTTCTGAATGGTGCTGCACCACACACCAGAAGGTATCGTACTTGTTTTGTAAAAAATAATAATATAAAATTATATTATTTTGTTGTTAACTTATTTTTATGTGTTTCAGGGTTGGTTACTTAGCGCTAGTCAGACTAGCTAAATTGGCATTATACACTTTGGGACATTTGTTTGAAATAATAACTCCCGATAGTACAGATTTGGCGCATGACAAGGATTTAAGGTAATTAATATAAACCTATCCATTAATCCATTATTATGTTTGTCTATGGTTTATTTATAAATTGTTATGTACATATTTTAGGATGGATGTAACGATTTTAAGGGAAGCTCTTCAAACGGTCCCTAACCATAACTGCGAGCTGATAGTCAAAGCTATTTCTGAGAAACTGGCAAATGCACTTGGGGAGCAGGTAAGATAAAATTATAATTTAAAATATGCTCAAATATTGGTTCAACTTGCCGATGTAGCGTGAGTTTTCATGCGTGACAAGACATAGTTTTGTCGCGTCTATATACTATTAAAGTAAATTTAAAATGGTTTAAATTTAGCATTTTGGCAGTTAAGACGAGATACACTTTTGTCACTCTTCCTGCTACTGGGGTTGGAATCGTACCTCATTTTACCAAAATTGACATACCACAAAAGAAGGATTCCCTTGCTGCGAAAGGTTAGGCTCTACGCACTAAGCAGTTAGCAGCAATAGAAAATATGTATGATAAACTAGTTTCCATACGCACTGTGATGCGGCTACCGCCCAACCGCTGCGGTTGCTCCGGTTCGACTGACTGACGGCTAACCGCGCGGCTGACCGATTATATTGGAGAAACATGTTTCCGCTGACTTAAAGTAGTTCCAGCCTATCTAAGGCAGGTATTTCACTGGCGGCAGCGACAAAAGACGAAAGGGATGCAGTTATTGGCAAGAGTGATCGCGGTGTATCTGTAT
>OX419585.1:9703783-9749816 GCA_948473455.1 Teleiodes luculella
AACTAGGAAGCATATAAAGTTAAGAGTATAATAATAATAATAATAATAATTTTTGACTCATTTTGAATAAATTACTAGTTTGACAAACTTGTTAAAAACCTTAGAGTGTTTCTGCAATAATACTTAGTACTTCTTCTGAGCTTACTTTGAGGTTTCTGACATCACTAGGCAATGAAGCAGTGGTAAGTCTTTGCCTGACGACATGGGCCAGGGCCCTGAGTGTAGAGCGGCGCTCAGCAGGTGTCAGAGAAGGCGGCGGCACCAGGCGCTCCCGGATCACAGCTGGCAAGCGACTGTATGACCCCAGCGTCAGCACTTCCACTGCTGCTGCCATGTGGAATGTTGGTAGTCTACAAAATAAATAAAAAATAAAAAACTGGATGATATGGTTAATGAAAAGTGCATAAGAAAAATAACAAAAAAACATACCACCCATATGACATGGAGTTGCGGAAATAGGCCAGCTTTTACCTTACCTTACCTAATATGACCACCTCCTTCTACTTGCTATGATCTAGAATTCTTCTTTCACTTCATCTACGTTCATTAAGAATCTTACCTTGCATGTACTAAAGTTTCACGGGCAACTCTAGCTAAGACATCAGCAGTCTCAACAAACAGCAGGGCCTGCTTGTCAAGGAAGGCCATGATGTGTGCGGAGCGGTCCACCTTGGTGGCGCTACTGGCCCATTTCACCAATGCTAGCAGCCGCACAAACAGCTGCCGAGTGCGTGCGCTAAACTTGTATATTTCAATCTTGCGCTCCATATCCGTCTTGCGAGGTAACCTAAGGAAATTTAGGTTGAGAGATTCAACTTCATGAATTACCTACTACTTAGATTTTTATTATTTAAAAATTTTCGGTATACTTACAGTTCTGCCAATACCGTAAGCTCATCATAAGTTCTTTGAACTATGAAATCTATAAGCAGGGCGAGTGAAATAGAACCACCTCGGGCTCCACCGCCTTCGGTACCCTGGTTGCACCCTTCTATAGCAACCGGTACCATTTTGAAGGACGTATGTAATTGTTCTGATTAGAAACACAAACACATTCTTTACGAATCTCAACCACAATTTACAGATCTAAAGAAATAAAAACTGAAAGAAGTAGAAAGAAAGAAGAAAAATCAAGCTCCGTAAACGCAAGACACAAAATGAAACTGTCTGATTGATTGACAGGGGCGCGTTCAGTGGTTTCGTACGAGTGCACTCGAGCGCGCTCTGGTGCGCGCTCTAACCGTTCCGTGGCTCGGTGAAATTTTACCCTGACAGCTGTCAGAGCGTAGTTTCACCCGTTCCGTGGCTCAGAGCGAAACAACCAAACAACCGTCTAATGAGATGGTTAATTTTTACTCTGACAGCTATTTGACGTTTAAAGCTTGCAATTTATGTCAAAGTCAAAAGACTCAAAAAGCCCGCCATTTTGTTTCGTAGTTACTTTCGAATAATTTTGTTAAATTTGTATATCACAGACGTCTAATACGTCTGTAATGTATATAAAAGTAGAAAACAATTGAGACAGGAGAAGAGTTTTCTCTCGTCAAATATTTGAGGTTATAAAAACAACTCGATCGTTCAGTGGCTCGGTTGCAACTCAAACGGGTTAAATTTTACCCAAACAACTACGCTCGAAGCCACAGAACGCACTCGACTGACAGGCAAGCAAGGCAACTGTAGAAAACTCAGTTTTTTACTTTTTTTGTTCTGTCTGGCTGGGCTTACTCTAAAGGTTTGGATACTTGATTAAATTAAAAATAGTTTTGGACGGATTATGGCGTATTTTAAGGAATATTGATTGAACAGGTCCAAGGATCCAAAACTCTTCTCCTCACTCCTCCCTCCCTCGCTCGGTCCAACCAAATCAATAACCAAATGGTCCAATCCACCCCGTCGTCCGTCATTGCATTGATTCATTGATCTTACGTCATTGGAAATATTTGGAAATACCCACACAAGAAGATATCCAAAATATGACTAGGCTTTATGCGCTCTGTTCCTTCTGCCTGTCTCTTTGGGATAATAACACTAAAAAAAATCCTACTGAGTGAGTGACTGAGTGAGTGCGTGCGTGAGGTCTGTCTTCTGTCAGGTCAGTTCCTCATTGGTGTAAGGGCCTTATTTCACTGGCGACAGAAGACACTAGAAAGAAGAAAAAAGGGACGCAGTTATGCGTTAGAATGAGATACAAATATACCGCGCTCACTCTTGCGCATAACTGCGTCCCCTTCGTTTTTTGTCTTTGTCGCCAGTGAAATACCAGCCGATCTGTCTGTCTGTGCTGTCAATTGAGTGTCCTGTCATTTTGAAAGAAGTTGATTGTGATGTGATGTTTCCTTTCCTCATCACATCATTTTATTACGAATTTCAGGCAGGAACACAAATTCACACATGTCTACGTCCAATTCCGCGTAAACTTACTTCTTAGAATCAACATCTCCGTCTAAAATCTTATTCATATTACAATCACAAAGCTCTACAGGTCGAACGAAAAAGGGAACAGTAATTTGCTTCTTTCAAATTAGTTCGATTGTGTCATGCGGTAGATGAACAGTGTATTTGTATTAAGTACAAAGTGTCGTTGGAAAAGCGTTATAAGCCTGTGCAAGTGTCACTGCATTTGGAATACCGTCCAAGTAGCAAGAATGGGTCTGTTGTCGGAGGGTAGCCCGCTGTCCTGGCCGGAGACCAAGGCGCTGGCTGAGCACGTGCGGCATCACGGCGTCGAGCAGTTCGTGCACTTGCTCGACAAGCTGCGCGACCGCACCGGCGACGTCCTCAAGTGGGGAGATGAGGTACAATGCTACTCCTACCATTACAAAACAATAAGTACTTATATTTATACTTTTCACAATTTTTTTTTTGTTATTCCTGGTGTGCAGTAAAGTATATTTTATTCTATTCTATTCTTTATTGACACCCAAGTAATTAATAAACAAAAAACAAACAAACAAAAACCCCGCCCTGAAGTTGACTCTCTGACCAAAATACTTTGAATTATCATTCATTTCATATGATATTATTTTATTCTGAACATTATTTTATTTTCTTTCTAGATGTTTTTTACAAAATTGTTTAATTAACACACAGGTGGAATATATCATAGTGAAGTTTGATGATGAGAACCAGCGAGCCACAGTCAGCCTCAGGGCAGCAGAACTTCTCCCGCAGTTGCAAAAAGCAGAGCTTGATAACCCAGATAGTAAGTAAAAACATAAATATTATAAATACAAATGAAAAGATTACACCTAAACCCTAATTGCCTAAACAGATTTAGATGACATTTTAAATGTATTGATCTATTTCTATATAATAGATCAAAACTGTTTTCATTTAGGAAATAAATTGTTCCTGTAATAAAAGTTGGATTAAATAAGTAAGAAAATATTATGGGCTAGGTTGCATTCACAGGAGAATTTCAAATAAAAATTCAATTTTATTCAACCTTCCTTCCTTATCCTACAAATATTATAAACGCGAAAGTTTGTGAGTATGGATGGATGTATGTTTGTTTGTTACTCTTTCATGCAAAAACAAATGAACGGATTTTAATGAAACTTAACAGTAATCTAGCTTATACATCACAATAACACATAGGCTACTTTTTACCGCGGGCAAATACCTCATTCCCATGGGAAAAACCGGGGCGGAGCTACGGGTCGGAAAGCTAGTATGTAAAAAAGACTTTAGGGAAACTTTCTTTATCTTTTGTGTGTTTTGTTAGTAAAAGAAATTAAGAAAAAAATTGGTAAATTATTTTACCAATAGAGGAGAAGCTGCGAAGGTAAAATTAATTAAAAACATATCTTTCAGGCTTACAGAAAGACTTAATTTTGTTTTAATTTTCTCTCACAAACCATAACAATTTTAATTTGCACCTGAGCTAAAGCTGCTGCACTAAAAAAAATAAGTGAATGTTCTTGCAAAAAAAAAAACATAATTAGCATAGTAAAATCCTTTCTGTGGGGAATCCTGTAAAGCGCACATCACTTCCCTACGTTGTAGTAAAACTCACTTAATACTGAATTCATGCCTGTATTATTTTTAAAACATTATTTAGGTGTTAACTGTAAAAATATTAGATTAGAACTAAAAAATATAAACAGAAAATGTTATGACATAGAATGTCTTTGTATCAATCAATAATTAAATGAGTATTCCAAATGAGACTAAAACGAAGGAGGTATGTGATTATCCCCAACACTTTCATCATCATCTCAGCCGAAAGACATCCACATACTGGAAAAATTTATGCAAAAATTAATAAATACAAATTTTTTTACTAATATGTTACTTAGAACCTATAGGAATGTATTGTTTAATTATATTGTGCACATAATAAGAAAAAAATGACGTCATTAAGTGTTCTAAGGGATCCCTATATAGGAAAGATTTGTATTTTTGTGTGTGTTTATGTTTGTAATGAATAAACTCAAAAATTAATGTGCTGATTTAAAAAATTCTTTGACCATTAGAAAGCTACATTCACCCTGAGTAACATAGGCCATCTTTAGCGCGGGAAAATGTCTCATTCCCACGGGAAAAACTGTTAACGCGGGCGGAGTTGCAGCATAAAGCTAGTATGAATAAAATAAAGAATTCTGCTTTTTTAAATTTTGTATCATCTATTTAAAGTGGTTTGGTTAGTCATTCACCATGTAAGATTAATACCTATTGTGCAATAAACTGCCTGTTGCTGCAATGTCATGTCATATTAATGTTCCAAAGATTAGTTGATATGCATGCTATAGAAATTACTTTATGAAGTTTCTTTGAGCTTTTGTCTGGGCTGAAGCTTAATTTTTTTACCGTATGGTATTGGTCATTTTAGTGTAGGTTCTTTTTCTAGCCCTACCTAGATTAGTACTAATTTTACCACATTTATTTATGTTATGGTAATAATATTTTACTTAATAAAAAATTGTGTTGCATTGTTATATTTTAATATGTTTGTACTATTTATAAACCTAATAATTAATTACCTCAATTCGTATTGCAGAAGTATGGCAGAAGTATTATGCTTATTAGCTTATTGGCTTATATATTATAATATTTATTGTGGAAGCATAGTATAATATAATTTACTAGATGGATATTAAATTAGTATCTTAACATGTTATATCTGAAGTAGGTAATTCAGATAGCAGATGCTTCATTCTACCACATTCTACCCAGATACTCTGAACAAATTGCTTGATTGCATTGATGAATACAGTAAATTACCTACAATAAGGTATATTTAGTTTTAATTGGATATGCTCGCATTAGATAGGTACGGTTATAATCAATTAGACTTAGTCAGATGCATACAAGATATTATTACTGTATTTTTTCATGACCTATTCATTTATGACTCATGGAGTACCTAGGTGACAGTTCAAAGTTATATTAGAAACGCTTACTGTTTACTGGAAATACTACCTATGTTGAAAGTTTTACATCAATACGAATAACAAGAAAATAGCACATTTGACCTGTTTAAAAAATATATATAACGCAGGCGAAGACGCGGCGGGAGACTCTCTTCTGTCCCCGCGTTTTAGTGAAATCCTTGGTTTTTCTCATTTCCCCTCGACATATGTATTATCTTATTCATGAACTGATTAGCTGGTGACACAAAGCAAGTCATTGTGACGAGCTGGCAGCGCAGCCGTTAAACTACAACAAACAGCAGTCACGCACGCGGTTGTCATGCTTGCCCGATGTATGAGGAAATCTCCTATTACATGTTGTATGAAGATTATAACGTAGGTACAGATGTCAGCACATGCGGTTGGACATTTGCGCTACGAAATTCACTCCTACCGCTACGGAATATGGGCGCTCTCAAGGTCAACATGTCCAGGTGCATTTGCTGGCTACTGTACCATCTACGTTTTTTGTTTTTACTCGTTGAACTGTTTTGATTAACCACCTTGTTATTTTAACAAAGTTTGTCGTTGCTTGAAAAGTAGCGTTATTTTTACTATACTTTCCTAAGTTTTTTTTTGGGATTAAACACTACGCGATTATACTCATTTGCAGCATTTTTTACAACTATTAGCTTTCCGCTCCGCCCGCGCTATCCGTTTGCCCCGTGGGAATGAGGTATTTTCCCGCGGTAAAAGGTAGCCTATGTGTTATTCTGATGTATAAGCTATATTATTGTAAAGTTTCATTAAAATTAATTCCGTAGTTTTTGCGTAAAAGAGTAACAAACATCCGGATGCATCGATATCCAAGCTCACAAACTTTCACGTTTATAATATTAGTTGAATTAAGAGTTTAATAATTTCTAGATAGACTTTTTGTTACTAAATCTATTTTCGTTGTTCGAAGATTGAATGTCGTTTTGAAAAGTTTTTTATGATATAAAGTAAAATTCCCAGGTCATTTTAATGAACTGTTAACATTACGATGCCAACTTGTGTACTACTGAAAAATACAACTCAATTTACTCATTAAATCAAAGACTTTCAAATCATGTTATACGAGTATAGGCGACCTATATCGTTTCAGTTTGAAATTTTCTCTACGTACTGAAAACGGAGAAACAACAATAGATAAAACGTATATATAAGTAGGTAGGTACTATTTTAGAATGTTTATTTTGTTGCTATTTGAAATCCCACGGTTGTTGTTATCATTATGGTAATATTTATGAAGATTGAAAACCACATAGATATATTATGGGTAGGTACTACAGCGCGGTACATTCATGTTTTATCTTATATACAGTTATTTCCATATATTTCTAAATACACATTATGTATTGTGGTCTTATAGCAGGCCGATGCAAAAATCGATGACAAGGAACTCAAGCAAGGATTTCGCTACGTGCCTAACGACTTCTTTACCTTGTCAATAATGATTTTGTGCGGTTCTATTCTATTAATGAATGATTAATATGCACTCATTGCTTAGTTGGATATTTTCGATAAAGAACTACAGAAAATTTATATTTAATAAAGTGATTTTTAGAGAGAAAAATTTTGAAAAGAACAGATTATTACTATAACAGGATAAACTTTTTGGTAATACTCCGTATTTCCTGTTGCCTTGTTTAAGTCTACTTCCTTTCTAGTCCGATCAATAAACTAATGTGTAGAGTGCGTGAGAGTGCCTAAGCGATTTCTTCAGAAACTTATTCAGGGTGCTTAGGGATAAAACATACTAAAAGTCCCGACGTCTAGGAGGCGAGCCGGAGGGAGGGGGGGGGAATTTATTTTGTCTAATATAATGTTAGTTCCCTTTTACAATGCTTTTACGCTACGGTGACGATGGTTTTATTTCCGCACATACTGTTACTTTCGATCCTAGTAGTACTTCATCATCATCATCATCATCTCAGCCGAAAGACATCCACTGCTGGACAAAGGCCTCCCCCAAAGATCTCCACAATGATTGGCCCTGCGCTGCCCGCATCCAGCGGCTTCCCGCGACTGTCATCAGATCGTCGGTCCACCTCGTGGGGTCCTGCCCACACTACGTCTTAGTAGTACTTAACTGTTTTGTCTTCATGTTGCATTGCACGTCCTGTAGCGAGCACAATTTGTTTTTGTAGACGTGAAATCGTTGTGGCGGCCAGAGTACGGGGCGTACATGGTGGAGGGCACGCCGGGCAAGCCGTACGGGGGGCTGCTGGCACACTTTAACATCGTGGAAGCCAACATGCAGTACCGCCGCGCCGAGGCCAGCGCCTACCTCAAGGACGGCGAAGTCATCATGAGCATTACTAATTTTCCCAGGTATAAATGTAATCTAGTAAAGCGCGATCAGAAAAATAAAAAACCTTGCTAAATTGCGGAATTTCATTCAAGGAAACAAATTTTATAAGAAAAATTGTTGCCATAAATACAAAAATTATCACGAGGCGCCCCCAGAGCAGGTTATTTATTTCTCTGGTCAGGGTTTACAATCAAAAACAATTTTAATCTTTACAGCAACAATAAAATTAACAAAATTTATATGTTGGGGGATAGATACGTAATAATCTTCTTCTTCTTTTCGAGTCGACAGCAAACTCAGACAGTCTCGGCCCAAAAACCAGCCACACGAATAGCGTCGTCAGTAGCCTTCATCAAGTCCTCTCGCGTGCAGGTGACAGGACAAGATGGGCAGCTAATGAGATGGTCCATTTTCTGGGGAACCATACCACACCTACACTCCAAGTTAGGGTCCCCTAGGAAACCCCATCGGTATAAGTTATCCCTAGTCCGACCCACCTGGGTACGCAGTCTGTTGAGGGATTTTTAGGTAATAATAATAACCATTTATTTATTTACAATAGATGTTTAAAGATGTTCCAGTGCATTCAGACTGTGTATAAACGTACATTTATTTCGAAAATTGTAAACACTTTGTTACGTGTCGAGGTTTGAAGCTACAAACTTTTGATTTGAAGTTAACGGCTATATAATAATAATGACACTGAATGTGTGAATAGGTTGGGGTGTCCAAACTTCACGAGTCCACCGCACGCGCCGAACCCGAAGATGGGGGTGACTCTCTCGCACTACTTCCCAGATGAAGGCATCTTCCCGGGACACCCTCGCTTCAAAACGCTCACCTCCAACATCCGCGAGCGCCGGGGCGAAAAGGTTGCTATAAATATACCAAGTATGTCTACATTTGTTTAACATTGATTCAATTTAAAATGATCCTTTCGATATATGGTGATATAGGTGAAAAGATGGTTTTTACAGAATCATATGTATTGTTCTATTCCTAAATTTTGTACCAAGCGTCTTCTGTTAAACACGTGTAAGTGTAGATATTTTGAAACAATGAACACACTCGTAAGTATTCATTTCAACTTTGTTCGCGATCACTTAACCGTGACGTGTTTGATATTCGTAGACGAAACATTGCTATAGGCAAGGCAGGCATATATCATAAATATGGTTAAATGGAACAAGATATATGTATTTAGATGGTATGGTTTGCATTCTCTGCAGACTGCAGAAGACAAAAGCAGGTATATTTATTTTTGTTTAATAAATTATCGATCATTCCACCTAGTCAAGAACCATCGTGATACGTGACTAACACTGGTATAAACAAAAAACAATCAGTGGTATTTCAAATTGAAAATAAATTGTAAAAATGTTCATCTATCAACTTTAATTGCGGACATGACGGTTATTATTATGTATGTATGCAGATTTATATTATGAATGGCTTCAGCTACAAATGGTAAACAAATTAACAATAAGATTGTACATCTTTCTTTGATTACTCTTAATCAAATTGTTCAACCTTGACGAAATTCGAGACTGGATAGTTATTAAACAATTATTTTCCTTGATATATAATTTATTAAAATGAAAAAGATCCTATTATCTTATATTCTATTCCTAACGCGCCAGTCCCAAATCTCGTTGCGGAAATTATTACAGCGAAGTGTGCGCTTCGCTCCTCAGAAAGTCTGTTTACACGCCGACTTTGCAAACATTATTAGATGAATTTTATAAAACACTAGCAGACCCGGCGAACTTCGTGCTGCCACAGAATCAATAAATGTTTTGTAAATTTACTAGCCGAATTAAAATTTTATGCATCTAACATTATAGACCGGTAATTTTCTCTTCGTCACCCACTTAATACTTTCAGAACAACTGACGTGAAACTTCCCAATCAATAGTAAAAATGTTTTATGATAACAACATATTGGGGTATCGCACAGACGTCTATCTATATCTGTGGGGTATCGGCTATTTAGCCACAAAATTTAAGTGCGAAGTTAGGAGCTATTGGTAATTTTTTAATTTTATAAACATGGCGGGGTGTAGCCCCGAATTTTAATTGAAAATATTTTTTTAAATAATTTCCTCCCTAGCAAACTTTCTAAAAAAGGACATCATTTTAAGTTGCCAAAAATTGTGTTGTCTTTTTGACACCAGGAGCCCGTTTCACAAAGCAACAAGTAACAAGTTTCAGTTCTACAAGTACAAGTTCAAAAATTTAACAATTTACAAGTACAAGTGTTTCACAAACATCGTTTTGGAGAATCACTATAGTCAAATGACTATAGAGTCAGATTACAAGGAACGAATTCTCGATTTTACAAGTGTAGTACCCAAAAATTAAATAACATAGCACAAAATATTCGTTAAACCATTGACTCATGTAAATGCCAAACTAGCGAGCCTTTGGTACATACTATGGTTTGTTTGGTAACAATTCATATTATTAGCAATTAAATTAAAAGCAACCATATGAGTCTTTATATTAAAAACAAATCACTTTGAAAACTTTGGAACTTTGCAAGGAACAAGATTGAAAGGAAGGAGCATAAAATTCTTCTACTAAAAGATTTTTTTTAAAAGAGATGTGCTTTGCGGGGCTTTTTCTCCAACATTAACAAAACAGGATAAAAATGCCACATGTACTGAAGTCTTCGACTGAAGTTCATAATATTGCCCTAGCAATAGGGCTTGTACCAGCCGGGAAATATTTATCTTATACCCGAGACGTCTTTTGGCAAAATATGAAAAAGTCCTCCATGGTAACCAGGTACATACTTTTTTCTCTATTTATATATATTGTTTCCATGATCTTATTGTGTACATACCGATAAAAGGTTGAACTTGACTTTTAATTGTAAATAGCTACCAAACTGCTCTGTTTTACTATTGAAACCTTTGATCATAGTATTGTAACTGAATTTCCTTACTACTTAAATATACTATCCTGGGTAATTAGATAGTTTCCTATCAGTGGGTAAAAACAATTAACTTGATCTGTAATAGTACATAATCAAATCCATATACATTTGAATCAATTCCCCTAGTGTATGTTGCTGACTGTACCTACAAAACATAAATAACTTTAATAAAACTTAAATTCACAATATATTACTAAGCAGAATATGCTTCAGCTACTTTTGAATTTAAATGTTATTAAACTTTACAAGTCTACCTAGCTCCAGAGTTAGGTAGACTTGTAGAAAGTTTGACAGATAAAAAGTTATCAAGTTTGAGTTATTTTGTGAAACACTTGTTCGATTTATCGAAATTTTACAATAGAAACAAAAAAAATGTCTATGAATTGTAAATTTGTACTTGTAGCCAAAAAATTACAATTGTTAAAAAGTTACGTTGAGAAACACTTGTAACTACTAATGTTGCCGCTTTTGGTCAGTGTTGCTATTTATTTTTACAAGGAATTGTAACTTGTAGCTTCGTGAAACGGGCCCCAGGGGCTCTACTCTTGAAATCATTATCGATCCCGATTTCAACCCAATGCAATGCCAAAGTCAATTTTAGACCGCTATTCTTGAAAATCTGCCCGCTAAGTGTTGACAAATGTCTGATTTCATTTAGTTCACTCAATAACTGCCCAATATGAAGCCAAAGTGAGAGATCTTTGGGGGAGGCCTTTGTGCAGCAGTGGACGTCTACTGGCTGAAATGATGAAGGTGATGATGTATTGAAGCCAAGACGGCGCTAGTGTGGCATTCGAGATAACGAAACACCCGATCTCAATATCGACGGATCGGAATCGCCGTCAAAAGTAGCCCTGGTCTCTTCATAAATAAATTGTATATTGTGTGTTAAGTATTCCGCGACAACAACACTAAGATCCCGGTGGACAACTCTCCGGAGCTGGAGCCGGCGGCGGCGCGGCCGGAGTGCGTGTACATGGACGCGATGGGGTTCGGCATGGGCTGCTGCTGCCTGCAGCTCACCTTCCAGGCGTGCTGCATCACCGAGGCGCGCACCCTCTACGACCAGCTCGCGCCGCTCTGCCCCATCATGGTGAGTGCGTGTGCGTGTACATGGACGCGATGGGGTTCGGCATGGGCTGCTGCTGCCTGCAGCTCACCTTCCAGGCGTGCTGCATCACCGAGGCGCGCACCCTCTACGACCAGCTCGCGCCGCTCTGCCCCATCATGGTGAGTGCGTGTGCGTGTACATGGACGCGATGGGGTTCGGCATGGGCTGCTGCTGCCTGCAGCTCACCTTCCAGGCGTGCTGCATCACCGAGGCGCGCACCCTCTACGACCAGCTCGCGCCGCTCTGCCCCATCATGGTGAGTGCGTGTGCGTGTACATGGACGCGATGGGGTTCGGCATGGGCTGCTGCTGCCTGCAGCTCACCTTCCAGGCGTGCTGCATCACCGAGGCGCGCACCCTCTACGACCAGCTCGCGCCGCTCTGCCCCATCATGGTGAGTGCGTGTGCGTGTACATGGACGCGATGGGGTTCGGCATGGGCTGCTGCTGCCTGCAGCTCACCTTCCAGGCGTGCTGCATCACCGAGGCGCGCACCCTCTACGACCAGCTCGCGCCGCTCTGCCCCATCATGGTGAGTGCGTGTGCGTGTACATGGACGCGATGGGGTTCGGCATGGGCTGCTGCTGCCTGCAGCTCACCTTCCAGGCGTGCTGCATCACCGAGGCGCGCACCCTCTACGACCAGCTCGCGCCGCTCTGCCCCATCATGGTGAGTGCGTGTGCGTGTACATGGACGCGATGGGGTTCGGCATGGGCTGCTGCTGCCTGCAGCTCACCTTCCAGGCGTGCTGCATCACCGAGGCGCGCACCCTCTACGACCAGCTCGCGCCGCTCTGCCCCATCATGGTGAGTGCGTGTGCGTGTACATGGACGCGATGGGGTTCGGCATGGGCTGCTGCTGCCTGCAGCTCACCTTCCAGGCGTGCTGCATCACCGAGGCGCGCACCCTCTACGACCAGCTCGCGCCGCTCTGCCCCATCATGGTGAGTGCGTGTGCGTGTACATGGACGCGATGGGGTTCGGCATGGGCTGCTGCTGCCTGCAGCTCACCTTCCAGGCGTGCTGCATCACCGAGGCGCGCACCCTCTACGACCAGCTCGCGCCGCTCTGCCCCATCATGGTGAGTGCGTGTGCGTGTACATGGACGCGATGGGGTTCGGCATGGGCTGCTGCTGCCTGCAGCTCACCTTCCAGGCGTGCTGCATCACCGAGGCGCGCACCCTCTACGACCAGCTCGCGCCGCTCTGCCCCATCATGGTGAGCGCACATTACAAGTCTAGTGAAGCTTGATTCGTCGTACTTTTTCGACTCAAGCATAAAAAAGTGCGCCCAGAGTTGGAATAAGGCACTATCCAGCAGTGGACTTCTTTCAGCTAAAATGAAAAGAATGATAAGGAGATTATGGTAAAATTGTTCAATTTTCAATGTAGCTTGACCCGCTCTGTCTAACTAACCTAAGTTCACATTAGGAATTTTAAAACTAAAGCGATACCTGATGGTGTTTGTGACTACAAAATCTGAAAAGCCCCAAATACCCCACGTCAGCCAGTAAAAGCCACTTTAAAATCAATCAATGTTCCTTAATTTTACTGAATGTTATTATCTTTTCATATCCACCAATCTGCCCGCGTAGTATACCTAATCTATCTTACAACTATTTAGTTCTTCTAGTGTCTTAACTGTCCTATAGCTAATAGTCTTCATTTACGTAGCTATCTGTGAATACCTATAATTGGCTATGCTGAAATCATATAGTTCAATATGAACATGTGTATATTATGCTGTTGGTATGAATACGGGTGTGTTTGTTGTCAGCTGGCGCTGTCGGCGGCGTCGCCGGTGTACCGCGGGCTGCTGACGGACGTGGACTGCCGCTGGAACGTGATCTCGGCCTCCGTGGACGACCGCACGCGCGAGGAGCGCGGCCTCGACCCGCTCAAACACAACAAGTTCCGCATACACAAGTCGCGCTACGACTCCATCGACTCCTACCTCAGCCCGCAGCATGAGAAGTAACACACATTTATACTACTCATATTATAAACGTGAAACTTTGTGATAATGAATGGATATTGTGCACTAAAATTACTGATTGGATTTTAATGATACTTTGCAATAGCTTATACATCAGAATAACACATAGGCTACCTTTCACCACGGGAAAACCCCTCATTCCCACGGGAAAAACTGTTACCGCAGGCGAAGCCTAGTCGACTACAAATGCTTACAAAGTCTTTAAAAATCCATTGTTGAACTAAGACCTAGATCTTAGTCTGAATGTGTTGCCATAATTCTAATCATAACAGGCGGGTTGGGGATTGTAGATGTTGTTATAATGATTGCTACATACATAAGTGTACCGGCCGTATATATGGTTTAGCAAGCTGCTAAAATGCTGAAAGCTTTTGAAAATTTAAAAGCGGGAAATAATTCGTGTAAACCTGCATTTACACAGGTGAACGCTTCTTCCTATTCTTGAGTTATGTACCTTTAATCACCGCATAGGACATCCATAAGATGAGTTGGGTGAGATAGTCCAATATAGAGAACCACATGACCAAAAAAAAAAAAAACAAACTCCATTAGTCGCACTTTCGTTTTAGCTAGATTAAAATTTATGGGTATTAAGAAATTGAAAAAGTAAAAAAGAAACCTGTTTGTGTTGTTATTTACTCAAATATTTTTAATTTTCCTCGTAAAAGATGATACATGAGCGTTTCGCATGTGCAGATACAACGACATTCCGATCGTGCACGACGAGGCGATCTACAAGCGGCTGCGCGAGGGCGGCGTGGACCACCCTCTAGCGCTGCACGTGGCGCACCTCTTCATCAGGGACACCGTGTCGCTCTTCAGCGAGAAGGTCAACCAGGACGACCACAACGACACCGACCACTTCGAGGTCAGTGACCCACACCCTTACACACGTGGACCACCCTCTAGCGCTGCACGTGGCGCACCTCTTCATCAGGGACACCGTGTCGCTCTTCAGCGAGAAGGTCAACCAGGACGACCACAACGACACCGACCACTTCGAGGTCAGTGACCCACACCCTTACACACGTGGACCACCCTCTAGCGCTGCACGTGGCGCACCTCTTCATCAGGGACACCGTGTCGCTCTTCAGCGAGAAGGTCAACCAGGACGACCACAACGACACCGACCACTTCGAGGTCAGTGACCCACACCCTTACACACGTGGACCACCCTCTAGCGCTGCACGTGGCGCACCTCTTCATCAGGGACACCGTGTCGCTCTTCAGCGAGAAGGTCAACCAGGACGACCACAACGACACCGACCACTTCGAGGTCAGTGACCCACACCCTTACACACGTGGACCACCCTCTAGCGCTGCACGTGGCGCACCTCTTCATCAGGGACACCGTGTCGCTCTTCAGCGAGAAGGTCAACCAGGACGACCACAACGACACCGACCACTTCGAGGTCAGTGACCCACACCCTTACACACGTGGACCACCCTCTAGCGCTGCACGTGGCGCACCTCTTCATCAGGGACACCGTGTCGCTCTTCAGCGAGAAGGTCAACCAGGACGACCACAACGACACCGACCACTTCGAGGTCAGTGACCCACACCCTTACACACGTGGACCACCCTCTAGCGCTGCACGTGGCGCACCTCTTCATCAGGGACACCGTGTCGCTCTTCAGCGAGAAGGTCAACCAGGACGACCACAACGACACCGACCACTTCGAGGTCAGTGACCCACACCCTTACACACGTGGACCACCCTCTAGCGCTGCACGTGGCGCACCTCTTCATCAGGGACACCGTGTCGCTCTTCAGCGAGAAGGTCAACCAGGACGACCACAACGACACCGACCACTTCGAGGTCAGTGACCCACACCCTTACACACGTGGACCACCCTCTAGCGCTGCACGTGGCGCACCTCTTCATCAGGGACACCGTGTCGCTCTTCAGCGAGAAGGTCAACCAGGACGACCACAACGACACCGACCACTTCGAGGTCAGTGACCCACACCCTTACACACGTGGACCACCCTCTAGCGCTGCACGTGGCGCACCTCTTCATCAGGGACACCGTGTCGCTCTTCAGCGAGAAGGTCAACCAGGACGACCACAACGACACCGACCACTTCGAGGTCAGTGACCCACACCCTTACACACGTGGACCACCCTCTAGCGCTGCACGTGGCGCACCTCTTCATCAGGGACACCGTGTCGCTCTTCAGCGAGAAGGTCAACCAGGACGACCACAACGACACCGACCACTTCGAGGTAAGTGACCCACACCCTTACACACGTGGACCACCCTCTAGCGCTGCACGTGGCGCACCTCTTCATCAGGGACACCGTGTCGCTCTTTAGCGAGAAGGTCAACCAGGACGACCACAACGACACCGACCACTTCGAGGTCAGTGACCCACACCCTTACACACGTGGACCACCCTCTAGCGCTGCACGTGGCGCACCTCTTCATCAGGGACACCGTGTCGCTCTTCAGCGAGAAGGTCAACCAGGACGACCACAACGACACCGACCACTTCGAGGTCAGTGACCCACACCCTTACACACGTGGAACACCCTCTAGCGCTGCACGTGGCGCACCTCTTCATCAGGGACACCGTGTCGCTCTTCAGCGAGAAGGTCAACCAGGACGACCACAACGACACCGACCACTTCGAGGTCAGTGACCCACACCCTTACACACGTGGACCACCCTCTAGCGCTTCTATTGTAGAACCAGATAATATTACATAGCAAAAGATACATATAAAACATAATGAAAGGTGACTTACATAACGTGCGAGTAGTGAATAACATATCATTTTTAAAAACTATCACTATGTAGTTGCTTTAAAGCCCTCCCGAGTTAATAAAAATAAATCTTCGAATATGTTTAAACGCATTTTCACTGTTGAGAAATGCTACCTGCATAGAGAACAGGCAGACAGATGAGAGATATATACAAAAGCATTTCAGCCCAAGCTGAAACGGAGTCCCTGCTTACTAAATCTTCTGACACAGGCAAATTGTTGCTTAAAAGAAGATTCTCACAACTTGTCTATGTAAACCGTGTCTCTTAATGAACAAAAAACATTTTCATTTCATTTTTGTTTTCATTTCAGTCCCTTGTTGACTCGCTCGGCTCATGAATGTGTGTTGTTGATCTGTCAGAACATCCAGTCGACGAACTGGCAGACGATGCGGTTCAAGCCGCCGCCGCCCAACTCGCCGATCGGCTGGCGCGTGGAGTTCCGCCCCTGCGAGGCGCAGCTCACGGACTTCGAGAACGCCGCCTACGTGTGCTTCGTGGTGCTGCTCACCAGGGTCATCCTCTCCTACAACCTCAACTTCGTCATGCCCATCAGCAAGGTATATCATGTATAAATTCATTCGTTCATTCATGGATCCTGACCGGCTTCGCCCATCGTGACCCCTTATTGAAATATACCTGTGTTACTTCACATTTTTCGCAAATTCCTATTTGGTTGCTTGGAAGAAATGCCTACTATATATATACTATATATCTAGAAATAAGGCCGCCTATTGATATTGTTACATAATTAAAAAGGTAACTGTTTTTTAATTGACTGTCATCAATAAAGAATATTCTACTGTAAGGTATTCTGAATAATAAAAAAATGGTTTTGGGCCGCAAAAATAAGATCTGTTCGAAACGTTATGATTGAAATCAAGAGTCTTTGGTAGTCCATTGTTAGGACATAAAAAAGCTACTTAGCCTTTGACCTCGACCTTTGGTTGCATTGCATGCAGTCAGTTGCTCCTATATATTACTTAGTCAATAGTTCAATACACACAATTATCTAAACTCCAAGCTTATTTCTCATTCAAATAGTAAGAAATATATAGTGATGTGATGTGGTTACTCATAACCACGTTTAAAAATATAAAGTGTCTAAACATACTATGTCGTAATTACGCAACCGAAGTTCAACAGCTGAATTTACGTTCCGACGTATTCGGCTGATATTGACACATCATAAGCGCCAAACTTACGCGGCAAAATAATCTGTGCTCTAATAGAGCAAGTTGCCACCGAACTTACGCCCGAGTCCGCCCGACTGAAGTTCAGTTGTACGCTATTACGCAACTTAATTTCGGCATTGTGTATCGTCCGTCAGCCAAATAAAGTGAAGCTTGATTTGTCGTACTTTTTCGACTCAAGCAAATGTCAATAAAAAAAAGTGTCGTCAGTTATTCAAATAGTATTGCGGGCGTAACCACGCCGAATTTTGGTCGCGTAAATTCAGCATAGTATATTTGGACACTGTTGTACTATGGTGTTGTTTAGGTGGATGAGAACATGCAGCGTGCGCAGCGGCGCGGCGCGTGCCTGAGCGAGCGGTTCTGGTGGCGGCGCGACATCGGCGCCCCCGACAACCTGGCGCCGCAGCTCGACACGCCCGACCAGTACGCGGAGATGACCGTCAACGAGATCGTCAACGGGAAGGTAACGCACCCCCATATTACCCCATACTACGCAATGGATTTTGATGCGGTTTTTTTATAGATAGAGTGATTCAAAAGGAAGGTTTATATGTATAATACATGCATAATTTACTTAAGGATAACCCACAATAACCATTTTCCCGTGCGGAGCCGGGGCGGGTCGCTAGTTGAGTATAGATTAAAGCTGACGAGGCGTTTAACATGTACCAGGACGGCATATTCCCGGGGCTGGTGCCGCTGATCGAGTCGTACCTGTCGGGCATGGACGTGGACGCGGACACGCACTGCTCGGTGCAGCAGTACCTGAAGCTGATCCAGCGCCGCGCCGCCGGCGACATCTCCACCATGGCCACCTGGATGCGCAAGTTCATCACCACCCACCCGCACTACAAGTGAGCCCACCACACCCCCTCCACGCACTATACCACACGCACTGCTCGGTGCAGCAGTACCTGAAGCTGATCCAGCGCCGCGCCGCCGGCGACATCTCCACCATGGCCACCTGGATGCGCAAGTTCATCACCACCCACCCGCACTACAAGTGAGCCCACCACACCCCCTCCACGCACTATACCACACGCACTGCTCGGTGCAGCAGTACCTGAAGCTGATCCAGCGCCGCGCCGCCGGCGACATCTCCACCATGGCCACCTGGATGCGCAAGTTCATCACCACCCACCCGCACTACAAGTGAGCCCACCACACCCCCTCCACGCACTATACCACACGCACTGCTCGGTGCAGCAGTACCTGAAGCTGATCCAGCGCCGCGCCGCCGGCGACATCTCCACCATGGCCACCTGGATGCGCAAGTTCATCACCACCCACCCGCACTACAAGTGAGCCCACCACACCCCCTCCACGCACTATACCACACGCACTGCTCGGTGCAGCAGTACCTGAAGCTGATCCAGCGCCGCGCCGCCGGCGACATCTCCACCATGGCCACCTGGATGCGCAAGTTCATCACCACCCACCCGCACTACAAGTGAGCCCACCACACCCCCTCCACGCACTATACCACACGCACTGCTCGGTGCAGCAGTACCTGAAGCAGTATACTTGACTGACTACCCAAGCACACGCACTATACATGACTCACTTCTCACATACACTAGTCACTACTCAATCACACGCACTGTACTACCCGCACTCAACCACTCGCAATTTTAGTCATTATTGAATCAAGCATTATACGTGTCATCACTGCTCACTCAACACCCACTAAAAGTGAAAAATATTAAATCACACGCACTACATGAGAGTTGTAGCTACAAGTGAGTCAATATTACACGCACTGTATGACACCAACCAACACCATAAAATAACTACACACAGACACACACACACACTAAAGAGGACTTAATACAGTTTTCATGCTTTCTAAGGTTTCTATACATTAATTTGCCTTTAATATTTGTATGGTTCTTTGATTTGGTGTTATTATTTATGAGACCTGCAACGCGCCGACAAAATTAAATTAATGTTATTATTTTTTTCAACCTTGCAATTTTGCAAATCCTGTATTTGCTATGATGATTATTCTCTAACAGTCTCTCTTAAGTTGTTGCTGAAGTTTGACTTGACTACATGTAATATAATTAAAATATCTTTTCAACAGACAAGATTCCGTCGTCTCCGAAAAGATAAACTACGATCTACTGAAGACGGCGTACGGGATCCAAACAGGGACGGTCCCGGCGCCCAGCCTGCTCGGCTCGAGCTCCGTGTCCAAGACCAACGAAAACATTCCCAACGCCTTCACCAAGATGCTGAACAAAGACTGCCCCTAACTCCCGCCCGCGGCCGCGGCTGGCTCGCTCTCGGATCGTTAGGTGATTATATCCGGCTGTGCACAACAATACAACTCAAATTTATTAGATTATATCTTCGGAAAGAACCAACATCAATATGAAATAATGTAAAATGTACCGGTCTTTATTTACTCATTAATTATGTCTTAATTCGCATATGCTCAAAAGAAAGAACTGAAGTTTGGGAGTAGAAATTCCACTGCCAAAGGTATAATGGCTTTAGTAAGATTATTTCAATATCTTTTTATTTCAAGATTGTAGTACAAATTGAAGCGAATTTTAAGTTTCCCTGAATAATGACGTGCGGCCACACTGCACCGTCACAATTTTTTTGTCTCCGTAAACTCTAACAAGGTCTCAATTCAGACGAATTAAACGTCCGGTGCTTTCTCGGCCAACACGAGTGAAAGAGTGAGTAAGATACAGCGTTGCCTTACCTTATGCCATAAGTGAGTGATTAATTGTAATGAATTATACTATCAACACGATGATAAATTCAAACCGCCAACGAACTGGTGCCTTGAATTAGGCCGGTAAGGCAGTTCATTGTGTTTGAAAATGCAAGAGTAGAATTATATCGATTCATAGATTGAACTGTAGTTAACTTCTGAAAGAAATAGTTGTAAGCCGCGTAGTGTTCCATACTACCAAAAATCCCTGTGAAAATATGCCCCACCTGAAATACTATTTACTAAAAGTAAACGTTACCTGTGCGTGTTAAGTCACGATTTAAAACTTAATATAATGTGATAATTCTCCCAAGTCACTCTAAACGTAAATTTAATTCGCGGTCATTTTCATTCATACGGGAACCAAAAAAGACGGAAACGATTTTTATTAAATGATATTTAAATACTTAAGTGCGTTGCTGTCAAATGTTAAGTCACCAGTCGGATGTTTTTGCATGCACCTCATTAGTGCGATCGACGCGTTAAATCGATGTTGTCATCTCTAAAAATTGCATTGACAATCTCCGGTCCCGTTTTGTTTTTCATGCGAACGCCGTATTTAAGTTAGACCCCGTAATAACTAGAATCAGCCCCAGTGACACCCTTACTTAGCGTAAACTTAAAACGTTAAATACTTTCTTTTCAGAATTTATATTTCCGAGATACATTGTTCTTTGTGTCCTAGGCCTAGAAAAATGCATTTAGAACAGTCAGTATTAAATCTTAACATTCGGACAATTTCCTCGAAACCCCCAGATGTTTTTTTCTAAGCATTATGGTTGTGAAAATAAAAGTGAATGTTTGTATAGCGCGAAATAACTAACAAGCCCTAAATAAAATTAAGACAATAAACTTAGGTCACAAAATGTAAGCTACTTAATTCCGAGGATTTATTGGAGAATGGAGTTCTTTTATATAAGTTAGGCTCGAGTACAAGGTGCCGCGCTGAGTTAAGAGCCGTGCGTGACAGAAAGTTTGGCGGGGTAAGAGGGGGTGCGACGGGAGAAGTGCGGCCCTATTGGCCAGTTAGGCGTCAAGTGTTTCTGCGTCGCGCCACGACGCCTTGCGATAGGTCAGTCGTGTTTCTGTGACATTACGACGTAAAAGTACAGTCGCGTAGTACTTCACGTAGATTTTTTGTGACCTTCTACTGGTAATGAAAAAATAACCGTTTAATTTTAACAGTAAATCGTTATGTTATATGCTTGTGTACTCGTAGTATTAGATAAATAACTTAGTGAAAGAAATTTAAAAAGGTTATAATAGTGTGAACTACATAAATTGTTGAGTTTCTAATTAATTATTCTTTTTATAATATTTATAAATAAAAGTTTGTGGTTGATAAACAACACATGTTATCTGTTTTGTTTAAAAATATTAGTTGCTCGATAACTAACATTTATGAGCGCAACTGTACACCTGCGCGATGCCTTCACAATATTTTTTGATGGGGGTTCTTAATTCGCCGCGCGACCTTGTAAAATGTATAGATACGTAGGTACTTTATTAGCACATTTCGCACGTAAAGGACCATTGAATCATTACCATTCCCGTTGCATACTCGTACCTTGTTAAATTTAGATTTATTGTATTATGTATGTCATACAACATTAATTTCTAGAATACCTGTGAAGTTTTAGCTTGTAAAACAGTGCAAATATAATAGCCGATTTAAAACAGCATTTTAATCCTGTGATAATGAACTGTAAGTTTCTTGCGATCTTGTAAAGTTCTCAACTATTTTTTTATAAAATTGTCTGTTTTTAGTCAGGCACATCACTATTGGCGAATTATTTAAATATTATATGAATACTTAACAATTACATACTTAAACTAAAATAAATTATGTTACGAAATGAAGTGTTATGTAATGTATCCTATTTTAGTTGATAATGGGTTGGAAAGTTAATTTATTAATTCATAGTTCCTGAAATCAAATCGGTTAGAAGTAAAAGGCACAAAAATAATATGACGTTTATTTTTCCTGTATTTTTGAAATTTGTAATTTAATTTTACCTTTTTATTATATTTTTTTATTTTGTAAATAGAATGGGTTGTTAGCTAAAGAAGCCCTGTTTGAAAGAAATACAATTGGATCGGCACATGTCTTTGAATCTAGTGCAGTGTTAATACCAGAGACAGATCCTTATGAATGCCAATAAACCTAAAGCCGTTTTGCTAACAATCCGCACTGAAAACTGTATGAATTTGTTGTGTACTTCGTTTTATTGTTATTATATTTATTTAGTACAATATACAATTTATATAATTTTATACTATGAATTAAATATATTTAACTGTTCATTGGGTTTGTATTTAAGGTGAATTAAAACGGAAGTTTAATTTATTACATAATTTATTAAAACGCTGATTAGAACTTATCAACAAGTTGCAAGATGTGTTGTTGCTCCTGCTGCCGCCACTCCTCGCTGCCGGCGTCGCCCAGGTTGCCGGCGTACTCTAAGGGACAATACACACACCCATTACACATTACACATTCATTATACACATCAACAACATTTTACCATTTTAAGCTCATGTTTTAAGATTTCATGTTGCAATTTCAAGTAAAGCTAGAGTTGCCCTAATTCGGTCAACGGAACCAACCGAACCTGTGCTACTAAAAAGTTGCGCTAGTTCGGTCAACCGGACTTCTGCTACTTAATGGAAAATTCGGATTGTGTTTGTCGGCGCTGAACATTGCATTTTACAAGACGGGAGCGCAAAAGCGTTTTACAGATAAATCAAATGTAACCGCTGCGTAATTAGTAGATGACGTACGATATGAGGGGCTCCCGTGTCGTCTCTTCAACTTACCTCTCATGACGTGTCGGATGATCTTCAGCGAGCCTCCGCGCAAGGAGAGCACTCTCTGCACTCGCTGCTTGATGGTGGGCGGGCCCGCTGTACACACCTGACACAAACAAACAAACAACGTACATTTACAAACCTGCCTAGTTATAAAAAAAAGTACTAACAGTGATAGCAGTTATTGACACAAACTGTTAGGCTCATGTCACAACAAAAAAAAAAAGTTACAAGCTTACTTCTAAAATTATTCTGTCGATAAGTTGTAACGTGAACAATCCTCCTGAAAGCCGCCTTAAATATTGTGCGTCGTCGTCCATTCCTTCAGTATCTTGCTGAAATTACAAAAGCAATTTTCAATCATTATACTTACAGTAAAAAAAGCACAATAACAACAAACAACAATACAATTTGTTTAACTTACCTCCATCTCCTTTTCCGTGCGGTCGACTTTGTCCATATATTTGAAGTGCAATTCTAGCAGCCGGTCCACTTTCTCCAAGTCATTCTCAGTAAACTTCGCGAGCAGTCTCTGCCTTTGACTGCCTTGGCAGTTGCGTAACATTGACGCTATTATTGACACCACGTGCTCTGAAATATATACAAGAGATAAATAAGTCATTAAGGCAAGCCTTTGGGTATGTTGACTGCGCAGAAAAGTAGACTACATACTAATGGTAATTGAGTACATAAATAAAACAGTACTGGAGCTCTATTTCTCAAACGTTCGTGTCGCTAAGATCGCTCGATTTCTACTGATTTACGCTCGTCTAACGAAAAACGGCATTTTTGGATCGTTCGATTGCAACGAGTGGTCACAAGCACTCGTTGCAGCAAGCGAGTGATAGATTAAACGCCAAGCAATAATGTCTAAATTCAAACAATGACGTTCTCGCTCGATTGTCATTATGATCACACACACACAGACAACCCCGACATGAAAGAGACGCCTATACGATCGACACGGGGGTGTGAGCGAGAACGACAATCCACAAAGAGTGAGCGACCATAGATTAACGTTCCGTTTTAGTTTCGGAAACTACCGGTTTTTGTTTTATCTGCGTAAAATGAACAAAACACCATATCGAAGACGAGTGACTCAGAAATACGGAAAAACAGCGCCCTTCGACTTGGAAGTCGACTGTGACTTAAGTCGCATACGCCTACGCTAAGTCATACGAACGTTTGAGAAATAGAGCTCCTGTAAGTACTTAAAAAAAAAACATTGACAAGATTATTTTAAAGACATTCTAACGCTGGAATCCAGAAGTCCAGCGTCGTTATCTCATCATAATGCGACCTTAATCGCATGTCAATTCGGAACACGCGGGAAAGGACAAGCATCAAGAACAGAAGACTACACGATCAATGTTCATCTGGAATACCTTCGTGCTGGTCGACGGTGAGGAGCCTCTTGCGCTTGGGCGTCTTCATAAAGAGCGGGAACACGGTGCGCAGGCCGAGGATGTCCACGAACTTGTTGCAGTTGTCGCGGCCGTCAGGGCCCGCCAGCGCGTGGTCCAGGACCTTCAGAGATCCGTTGCGGGACATCTTCTTCTCTCTGTTACAAGCCCATTCATTCTATTTACACTTTTTTTTCTGACAGTTTTTGCAGTTGCAGTTGCTGCTTGTACAAGCAGGCGACGTAAATATATCCATACAGTAGCATTAATGGACGGCGTTGAATGCAAAAATCGCAAAAAAATCCTCAAATTGATTTACAAGCACAGAATACCAAATAGTAGTCCCTACAGAAGGCTCAATTACTGGCACCTTTCAAATAAATAGCAACTCTAGTTCCGTTATGATAAAGTTCAATGCAGATCGCACGGCACTAACAAAAAGACGAAGTAGCTACCTCTCTTTCTATCGTGTATCGCACTACTCTTACTAATACAATACAATACAAATGATCTTCATTAATACCAAAATAAAAAAACACAAATATTACAGTACATAAACAAAGTTGAGTCAACAGGCGACTTATTGCTAAGGTAGCAACCTTAGGGCTGTCGTCTTTGAAAAAATAATAAAGAAGCTCAGTTAAATGACTGCCTAGCAAAAGACCGGACGAAGTGGAAGAAAAGGACATGAAAGGCTGACTCCAAATAGATGGGACAGGGTCTAGAATAATGTGTGGTCACTTCTTTTTGAATAATAACTGAACATCAACTACAAGTCAATGGCGCTAGGCGCTATATAAAACACCCCCGAACACCACCGGCGAAGTCCCGCGGTGCCTGCGGGGTGCGGGGCGTGGGGCGCTATATCGGGCGGGAAACTCATTTTGGCGCGGGGGGGTGAGTGTCCATTTTGTACGGGTTAGTACTATTATTTTCTTGTGTGGTGTGGTTTGAGATGTATGTGTGATGTAGTGTAGCGTACCGGAGCATGAGGTTCATGAGCTGCAGCCCCTCGCCGCGCAGGAAGCGGTCCCTGTTGGGGGGCTCCATCAGCGCGCAGCACAGCGCGTCGAACATGTGGTGTGTGTGTTGGTGCGGTGTGTATGTGTGATGTAGTGTAGTGTACCGGAGCATGAGGTTCATGAGCTGCAGCCCCTCGCCGCGCAGGAAGCGGTCCCTGTTGGGGGGCTCCATCAGCGCGCAGCACAGCGCGTCGAACATGTGGTGTGTGTGTTGGTGCGGTGTGTATGTGTGATGTAGTGTAGTGTACCGGAGCATGAGGTTCATGAGCTGCAGCCCCTCGCCGCGCAGGAAGCGGTCCCTGTTGGGGGGCTCCATCAGCGCGCAGCACAGCGCGTCGAACATGTGGTGTGTGTGTTGGTGCGGTGTGTATGTGTGATGTAGTGTAGTGTACCGGAGCATGAGGTTCATGAGCTGCAGCCCCTCGCCGCGCAGGAAGCGGTCCCTGTTGGGGGGCTCCATCAGCGCGCAGCACAGCGCGTCGAACATGTGGTGTGTGTGTTGGTGCGGTGTGTATGTGTGATGTAGTGTAGTGTACCGGAGCATGAGGTTCATGAGCTGCAGCCCCTCGCCGCGCAGGAAGCGGTCCCTGTTGGGGGGCTCCATCAGCGCGCAGCACAGCGCGTCGAACATGTGGTGTGTGTGTTGGTGCGGTGTGTATGTGTGATGTAGTGTAGTGTACCGGAGCATGAGGTTCATGAGCTGCAGCCCCTCGCCGCGCAGGAAGCGGTCCCTGTTGGGGGGCTCCATCAGCGCGCAGCACAGCGCGTCGAACATGTGGTGTGTGTGTTGGTGCGGTGTGTATGTGTGATGTAGTGTAGTGTACCGGAGCATGAGGTTCATGAGCTGCAGCCCCTCGCCGCGCAGGAAGCGGTCCCTGTTGGGGGGCTCCATCAGCGCGCAGCACAGCGCGTCGAACATGTGGTGTGTGTGTTGGTGCGGTGTGTATGTGTGATGTAGTGTAGTGTACCGGAGCATGAGGTTCATGAGCTGCAGCCCCTCGCCGCGCAGGAAGCGGTCCCTGTTGGGGGGCTCCATCAGCGCGCAGCACAGCGCGTCGAACATGTTCTCCATCGCCTCCTGCTCCTCCGCGCCCGCCGGGTCGTGCCGCTTGTAGAACTGCACCACACAATACAAAACTCTTTACTGCACGCAAACAAACAACAGACAAAATAAAAGATAGCCTTATTGCATGCACATATCAAAATAATTATTGCATGCTGACTCAGTTTTGAATTAGTTATTCAAAATACTTTTACAATTTTATTATGTGGATGTTATAATAAATCAAACACAAAATCTTACCGCCAACTGTTGCAATAGCACATCAATGCCATCAAGCTCCCCCAAAAATTTCCTGTTTTTAGGTGTGTTCTGTAGCAAAATGGACAGTATCTCTGTTGCGTAGAGCTTGTTGCCATCAAAAGGCACTTTCATTTTCAGCCTCTTCAATATCCACTGCAAGAAACCTTGTTTAGCTACTTCTGCACACAGTTCTGGTCTAAATTCTGTGATGTTTTCTATTATTCCTGTAATTTGAAAAGAATAATATTAATTTATGATCTACATGTCATACAGATTGTTTTATTTCTTGTCTCTGCAAATTGTAAATCAATAAGTATGCAAATACCTAGTGTGTTATGTACAGCATCTCTTTCATCTGGCACCTGTTCATCCAGACGCTGCAGGTTGTGCAAAAGCAATGCTGGTGCCTCCGCCTCCTCTAAAGCATTCACCAGCTCCTCCGCACCTTCCTCACTTTCATGCAGGATGTCTACATCTGTTAATTCCTGAATTAACAATGTGTTATTATTGTTGAGGTTGCACGACACTAGTGGAAGGGTCACTAGGCAACCACTTGTTAGAAAATTTCCTGTCACTTATGTCTATATCCTTGTTCTGTGAAATCTAAGATATCAGTTAAAATATTGTGTGTCGTCTTCTATATACCTAAACCAACTCAATCTATAATCCAATTCCTCACTTGTATCCCCGCTCTCTAGATTCTTTCAATCACGCTCTGCTACCACTTCGTTTACGTAAGTCGTAATTCTTAATAGGTTTTGGACCCGCTGGAGAACTGAAAAGGAACAAGTTTACAATGGATTTTAGTACAAAATTAGAGATTGGTAAACTCGAAGGAAAGGAAAACTGGACTACTTGGAAATATAAAGTTACCATACTGCTTGAAGGTACTGAAGGCGCGATGGAAGCAGTAGAAGGTAAACTCCAGAAACCAGTTCTTCTTGCTGACGCAGGTGACGCCGCTGTAACTCTATATAACGGCAAGATGGCCAATTATAGAAAAATTACTACTGGCGCTTTGCTAATGCTTACGAGTAACATGACAGAAGAAACACTCAAAAAAGTTATGAGATACAAAACTGCACATGAAGTCTGGCAAGAGCTACATAGACTGTTTGACGGTGATACAGAGGAGAGGGCCTACAATTTAAGTCTTGAGTTCTTTGGAATGAAACGCAACATGGAGGATGACATCCCCACTCACATTTCTAAACTGAAGAACCTCTGGCATGAAATGAATGCGGAAATTTATAAAGTTGACCCGACCGCCAAGCTCCCTGAGTTACACCTGATCTGCAAAGTCTTGCACACGCTTGATGATAGGTACCACAACTTCAAATCAAGCTGGCTAATGCTGAAAAAGACGGATAAGAACATAGATAGTTTGACAAGTCTTCTTTGCGCGCACGAGAGAGATCTGGGCATTCAAGAGAGCTCGAGACAGGAAGCACTAATGTCTACGCCCACACCGAGACCTAGTACTTTGAAGAAGGATAAAGAGCTGATCTGCAACTACTGTTCCGGCAAAGGACACAAAGTTCGCAAGTGTAGGAAGTGGATCAAGGATGGGAGACCACCCAAATCCACTCCAAGCACATCAGGTTCAAGTTCTAACTCGAAACAAGTACAGCAAATCTCACTGATGGTAAACGCTTGCTCTCCAAGTCATACACAGGACCGCGAAAATTGGTATGTTGACAATGGAGCGACAACACATATTGCTGTCAAAAGGAACATCTTCCAAGATTTTATAGAATTCGATTCTGACCATACCGTAACGACGGCTGACGGCACTTCTGTACCAGCTTTGGGAATGGGAACCGTCAGGGTAGAGTCGCTTGTCAGTGGAAGAAAGGAAGACATTACCTTGAACAATGTGTGGTTAGTACCATCACTCACAAAGAATCTCTTCTCGCCTTTGGCCGCGCAAGACCGTATGCAAGATAGCATCTTTATGTCGACGACTAGAGAGTGCAGATTGGACATCGATGGCACGACTAGAGCTGTCGGCAAAAGAGTTCCTCATGGCGGACTTTACAAGTTGGACTTGAAAACTGTTATACCAAATACCAGTCAATGCCTTGCAGTAAATGCTGTCACAGGATCCAACTTATTACAGCTATATCACGAACGCTTTGCTCACCAGGATAAAAGGCACGTCATTCGTGTGGTAAAACGCGAGTTAGGCATCAACTTGAACCTTGATCGAGTAAAATGCGAAGGCTGTATATACGGAAAGTCGCACAGGAAACCGTTTGGAACAAGGGAAAGAGCTTCAGCTTGTGGAGAGCTGATTCATACCGATGTTTGCGGCCCCTTTGCACCAAGTATCACGAAATTCCGATACTATGTATTATTCAAAGACGACTACTCAGGCTACCGCATGGTTTACTTCATTCGCGAAAAGTCAGAAGTGAAAGACAAGCTACTGCAAATGCTGAAAGAAGCTATTAATGCCGGCCACGTTATCAAAACCTTACTTAGTGACAATGGTGGCGAGTTTGATAACAAGGACGTCAAGAAAATACTACAAGATTACGGTATCCAGCACAGGTTGACAATGCCTTACACGCCTGAACAGAACGGCTGTAGTGAGCGTGAAAACCGAACCCTGGTTGAAACTGCGAGATCTATGATGTATGCAAGAGGAGTACTACCGCAAGTTTTATGGGCAGAGTTAGTCAATACTGCTACATATGTTCTGAACAGAACAGGTCCCACTCGAGTGGTAGACAAAGTTCCGTTCGAACTATGGCACGGTAAAAAGCCTAGGATTACTCACCTCAAGATAATTGGTAGTGAGTGCTATGCTCATATTCCAAAACAGAAACGACACAAACTGTGTAAGAAGGCTATAAAGGGCATTCTCATAGGTTACGAGAATGATGACGGATATCGCGTGTGGGATGGAAACAAAACGCTCAAGTCAAGAGACATAACTTTCGAAAGCGACACCGAGTTTAAAGTTTCCACCTATATCCCTATCACTGCAGAGGGAGCAACTGACGGTACCGATCCTAGACCTGAAGCAGTTGAGTCAGAAAACATAGAAGACAATCTTGAACAAGTTCTAGAGGGAGATAGAACAGAGTCGAGACAAGACCAAGTTCAAGAAAATCTTATATATGATGGAGAATATAATACAGAGTCTAGACAAGAGCTTGTGGATGATGACGGTGACGCCGATTTCACTGATGCTGAAGAAGAGCAACTGGAAGTAGTTGAGCCCCTGAGAGAAGCGGAGCCTCGATACAACCTAAGAGACAGGGCAAGCATCGCTCGTCCCAAGAAGTTCGAAGACTATGTGTTCTTCGTAGGCACAGAATGCTTTCCAGAGACCTACAAGGAAGCATTAAATAGACCTGACAGAGCGGAATGGCAGAAAGCCATGGCCAGCGAACTGCAGTCTTTAAATGATAACGAAGTATGGACGTTGTGCGATTTACCATCCAATAGAAAGGCACTTCCATGCAAGTGGGTGTTCCGTATTAAGCGTAACCCAGATGGAACCATTGACAAATACAAGGCCAGACTTGTAGTGAAAGGGTTCAAACAGCGCAAAGGTATTGATTATGAACAAACCTACAGTCCAGTCGCACGGATGACAACTATAAGAGCCTTGTTAAGTGTCGCCGCTAAAGAAAAATTGCACCTCACGCAATTTGACGTGTCAACTGCCTTCCTGAATGGTAAGCTCCAAGAGGAGATCTATATGATGCAACCAGACGGATTCACTGATGGCACTTCAAAGGTGTGTCGACTTAAGCGCAGTCTGTACGGCCTCAAGCAGGCTCCACGTTGCTGGAATACTTGTTTTGAAGAGATTCTGCTGCAGAAAGGTTTCGTACAGAATAATGCTGACTGCTGTCTCTTCACAAAGACCGTGGGAGACAAGAAGATCTTAATCACTCTGTACGTGGATGATGGACTTGTAGCCACTACAGACGAGACTTTAGCGAACCAGTTCCTCAAGGAACTAGGAGATACGCTCAAAATTACCAGCAAACCAGCGTCCTACTACCTAGGATTGGAGATTGCACGTTCTAAAAACGGTTCTATATACATCAATCAAGAAGCATACGCGCGGAAGATCCTTGAACGTTTTAGGATGTCAGAGTGCAATCCAGTGTCAACGCCAATCGATACGTCGACTTCTGAGACAGGGAAAGCTGAAGACAAAGAACCTGGTGAGACGAAGTTCCCGTATCGAGAAGCAGTAGGAGCTCTAGCGTACCTCATGACAGGAACGCGCCCCGACATAGCGTATGCCGTTGGGGTAGCATCCCGGAAGTTGGAGAATCCAACAGTAGCTGATTGGCTTAGAGTGAAGAGGATATTCAGGTATCTGAAAGGAACCATATCCTACGGCATCAAATACAGTTCAGACACCTGTAAAGCCGTACTTCAAGGCTATAGTGATGCAGATCATGGTGGTGATGAACAAACCGGACGCTCAACCACAGGTGTCCTATGCATGTTTGCCGGAGGAGTCGTTTCTTGGCTGAGTCAACGTCAAGCGTCAGTTGCGATCTCAACGACCGAAGCGGAAATTGTGGCAGCAAGTGAAGGCGCACGTGAGCTAGTGTGGCTTCAGAGGGTTTTTGCCCAACTCACGCAGCTGGAAGATATTCCCACACTAAGCGTAGACAACGAAGCTGCTATACGCCTTGCCCACAATCCCGAATTCCACAAGCGGACTAAGCACATAAGGGTGCGACACTTCTTTGTTCGGGAAACTGTACAAGAAGGTCTACTGAACGTGCTGAAGACTAGCTCCGCAGATCAATTGGCTGACCTTTTGACCAAGGCAGTTCCAAGACCCAGACTCATGGAGATGAGAGGTCACTTGGGCCTGCAAGACCTCTCCAACTAGTGAGGGAAAGTGTTGAGGTTGCACGACACTAGTGGAAGGGTCACTAGGCAACCACTTGTTAGAAAATTTCCTGTCACTTATGTCTATATCCTTGTTCTGTGAAATCTAAGATATCAGTTAAAATATTGTGTGTACCTAAACCAACCCAATCTATAATCCAATTCCTCACTTGTATCCCCGCTCTCTAGATTCTTTCAATCACGCTCTGCTACCACTTCGTTTACGTAAGTCGTAATTCTTAATAATTATAAATTAATTATGATTGTCATATTTAAATAATTATCCCTTATGAAGTCATATAGTTTTCTTGTAATGAAAGACAATTAATGTACGTAGGTAAACAAAGTTGAGAGATGTCCCCACTTTATTTCTATTGTAACCTTTTTGTCATTACTTTTTTGAAGTATAATAAATAATAATTATTATGTGTATATGATTAAAATAATCTAGTAAGTATATTGGTCTAAATAGTTTTATACCTGTAGTAAATGCACGACTTGTGTGGATATATCAGTGTTGTCATGTGAGAGCAGTTCCAACAAAGAGCTCACACATTTCAGCTCTACCAAAAGAGGGTACTGGTCTGGCACTGTAGCCACAGCACTGAGTTCCTAAAAACAGCACCAATAATGACACAACAACATAATAATTAGAAAAAATACTTAACTATGATTGCCCAGCAGTAAGGACAATAAAGACACATTATATCTGTTACCTTAAACTTACTGAAATATGTACAAAGATTCAAGTGTATATTGAGTGATATACAATGTAAATGCTTACTTGTAGTGCTTCATGTAAGTCAATCTCACTTTCCATGAACTTTTCTGGCTGGTCTGGGAACTTAATTCTCATCTCTCTATTCTTCAAAGCTTTCTTTTCAAAATTTAAAACTAGTTTTTTTACTCCAGTTTCATCCAAGATTTCACCCTTCAGATTTAGAATAAAGACATTATTAAATATTTTTACATTAAAACTAAAACTGACCAATTGTAATTATAAGTAAATCATAAGGAGAGGGTAGGCTCGAGCCCCTTGGTGGGGACGTATATGAGCTGTTAGTGTGAAGGAGAGGGTTATGTTCATCATATCATATTGTTTGTAATTTAACATACCTCAGTAGCTTCTGTTTCGACAAATCGAAGGATATCTTCTCTTTCCTTATCGGTAATTGCAGGTTCACTAGGCAGCCCTTTGCTGGCCTGGTACATCATATGGTCATTCTTTGCCTTTGCCAAACGGCGCATCTTCACAGCCCTCATAATCTCTTCTTCTTCATCGCCACTGTCTTCCTCATTTGGTCGTTTTGGTGTAGGTGTTGGCTAAAACCAGGTAACATTATGTTTACGTTTACCCCAATAACAAGATAAAGAAGCAAAAACAACACAAAACATACCTTGAACTGAAGCAACTCGCCGACGTCCATTTTCGCAAAAAAATCTTTCCTAAAGCAGCTTAAATGTATTAATGAGATGGATACTCTAAATAAACCAAGTGTCGAAGGCGACGAAGCAGCTTGTTTTTTACTATTTTATTATTTCCACTTTTCCACATTTGATCACATTTCAAGATTTTTTTTTCTTTCTAGTTTCTTTTTTTTTTCGTTTCTAAACAAAGCTTGGTAGGCAACAGAACCAAACCATACTACTTTCTGTTTAAGTTCTTTCTTCCTTCCTTTTCTTTATTGTTTTATTATGTAAAAAAAATGGTTTTAAAATAAAATTGTAAGAAAGAAACCAATAAAGTAGTTATTTTATCTATAGTCCACAAGTGTTTATTTTCTAGGATAAAAATGACGGTATTTGAGAATCTCCATTCCACATGAATCCGAAACTGCCAAAGAGAAAACTAGTGCCATACATAATAGAAAAAAAATGCTAGTACATTATTTGGCCGTGAATTATAGGGACTCAACTAGACCATAGATATTTTTTTCTAGTGCGGAGCTAAAATGGCGGCAGAATTTTAAAATGTGGCGGCACTTATAAAACTTTTGCTATGTAATTAATTTGTTATAGTTAGAATTGTATTTAAAAATGAATCAATTAACCAAGTTTAGCTCATTATTAAGAAAATTGCAATGCTCTAATCGTTACAAACAGGGTATAGTATTAAAGGTAAAAGTTATGTTCTTACTAAATGAATTCGAAAGTAATGACTTGTAAATTATATTTATGCATTATTTTAGGATGTTGCAGCTGCACTTCAAGAAGCCCATGAACATGATTTGCTAGAACTATTGGAATTGCTTGTCTCGACGCATGATCTTGAGATTCAAATAAAACTACTTTACGTTCTAGCTGCGTACTTGATTAACAACGTAAGTTCTAATTCGGTCACGCACAATTAGATATACATTTAATAATACCTTTCCGCAGTAGATCCACACTGACAAAAGTTTGATCTACTGAGGACAAAATGTCTCACGATGATCCACAATGGATCTTCTGAGAACGAAGGATCTGATTGGTAGCTGAAGTTTGCAGGTTCAAGCTTCGGCACGTACCAATGTATTTTAATATTATTATAAAATACATTGGTACGTGCCTTGTGTTTTCGATTTTGGAAGTCATATGTACGTTATTTCGCGCGCTCTTACGATGAAGGAAAACATAATGAGGAAACCTGCGAACACCTCAAAATAAATTCAAAGGTTGTATGTGAAGTTGATCAACTCGCACTGGGTGGGCCAGCGTGGTCAACCAAGTGGCTGATTTCAGAGTAACTCGGTGGGGACATATTATTATTATGAGATGTTAACGAACTACTTACTTCCTTTTCCACATTAGTAAGTTTTCCTCGCGGGAATGAGGTTTTCCTACGGTAAAAGTAGCTTTTATGTTCTATTATGCCATCATCCACCTGAAAATGCAACTCAATCTGTCCGTTCAGAACAAGTCAATATCAATAATTATATCTTTCATATTTTAAATACATATGCATTAAATTACAAACAAATACTTTTAAGACCAGAATATGGATGTGCTGTATGCATTAACGAATTATTACATTGTATGTTCAATTCGAGCCCCTCTATGAGAACATAATATGAGCTGTTAACAATATGTTCAATTCAATTCAATCACACTAATAGTATAAAGGCGAAAGTTTGTTTGTTACTTCTTCACGTCTAAACGGCTGGATGGAGTTATCTGATCGCGGAGCCGCGGGGCGGAAAGCTAGTATTTTATAATTATTGATTTAGTAAGAAAAGGATCCAATTAATTTCAGGGTGTTTATAACGAAATAATCGTGAAATATAATCCCGTGTACGACACCATTCAAAACTTACTGGTTCGAGGTTTGCCGATAAAGGCAGCAGTTGCTTTGAACTTCTTGACGGCGACGCTCAGCTTCGACGATGGAGACGCGCGGAATCTCGCTACATACGCGCAGAACATGGTTAGGGTCAGCGGCTGTCTGAACACTATGACTGATATGTTTAGCGGCAGCATGATGGTGAGAAATCTGTCTTTATATCTGTACGATACTCACCTACTAGGTACGTAACTCTTCTACATCTTTTATTTCAGTATCAAGATACTTGGATAGCACTTTGCCAGAGTCTATCTGAAGCCTGCCGTGGTTCAGAAGTTAATCAAAATTATTGCTCACATCTTATACCGCTGGTAAGTAGTTATTAGATGATGTTCATTTAGTATTTTGCCAATATTTTGAATTTTGTTTATAAATGTTCCAGTGTGTCCAAAGATGTCGTCAGGGTAATGTTGATGTATGTTCGGTTCTTCAGAGTTTGCTAAGTAACCACGATCGCAACATTCAGCTTTTCATTGAAAGTGAAGGACTCAGCATATTTACAAGGTATTTAAAACGCTTAAATAACTTTACAGGGTTTAAATAGCTTACGAGATGGATATCAATAGAATAAACTTTTGTAATGCAAACCTCAGTGTAGACTCCTTAAAGAAGACATCTCTTTTTATAGGCCAGTATTGCAATATAACATGGGAATGCAACTCCTAAATACGATAATAGAGAAGTCCCCAACAGCAGTTCCGATGTTGCGGGCCGGCGACGTTGTACGCCATCTGCGAAACTTATTGCATTTGTACGGACCCTACTCGCAAATGGGCCAGTGGGCAACTATAATTTTGTACCACTTGGATAAAAGAGGTGAATATTTTTAATTGTAAGTAATAAAAATAATAATAGCCAAGCATAATTAACATTCAATATATTGCTAATTTGTAGAAAATAGTACGATGGAAAAGTCTCAGCGAACAATTTCGGAAAATATTAAAGCTGAAGACGTTAACAGAGTTACGTCGCACCAAAAGTGGAATGGTATTTCACATTTTGACGCTGGTAATATGGTCAGTAACCAAGAAGAGGCGTCAAAAGAGTGTGAAACTAACAGGAATATTTTCCAATTTCGCAACGATGCCAACCACACAAAACATGATGACACAGGAATGTTGTTTCAAAATGTAATTAAGGAAGTACTGTACTGGAAATCTAAAGAAAATATACATTCCAACAGACAATTTAATTTAAATACAACAAAAAGATTGCTTAGTGAGTTTCCCAGTAGAACTATGACACCTGCGGAAATACCTCAAAATTGTTACAGAAATACTACAAAACAAAACATTACACCTAGATATAACGCACAAGAGCAGGATCTAACCTTTTCTTCTTTAATGAGAGAGACCTTACAAGATACCACAAACGATTATCTAAATAGAAATAATAACAAATTATTTGAATCAATTTCAACTCCTCGTCTCACAATTAACGCAACTGCATATGATAAGGATATGGAAACCAATGAAAGTATTATATACAATTCAGCTCTTGATAATGGAACACAGATAAATTTGAAAATTTTCAGACCTCCTTTCATGTCAACGCCGAAGCGTAATAGTAAGGCAAACAAAACGAGCGTGTCCAAGATAACCCACAGGGGCAGAGCATCTACTGCGCGATTCAATAAAAAACAAACAAGCAGACATACATGTAAGCCTACAAATCGATTTAAGCAGGAAAAATCGAGTGAAAGCAAAGAGACAAAACATAGATCTATGAGTGAAAGATTTTTCAGTGCTATCAATGAATCTTGCTCTACTATAGTAAAAGGCATGAAGAGTATATTTAGAACAAAAAACGAAAAGGATGAAAAGCACGATAATAAAGAAAATATTAAAATGAACGAAAACGAAGACTCATGTAGTTACAGCTTTACGAACTACATGCGCAACAGAGACGCACTTTTAGAAGGAGAAAGCTTAAATGAAGAGTCTAGTTCTGGAAATGCAAACTACAAAGTTGATTCCTGCAAAACCTGTAAAGACACTATTATATTGCAACAAAAGATGAAACGAGATGATTACCTTAAACAGACTGTGAGGAAACTCAAGATGGGCATTAACTTGTATGGCTGTGACTTCAAGGTAAGAAAATAACTATTGCTTGATCACAAAAATTGGGCCACATGATGAAAGAATTTGTGTTAAATTAACAAGTATGCTCGTTCGTATTCTTTTCAAAATTATAGCTGTCATGCTCCCAAATATTCTGGTTGTTACGTTTCAAATATATGTCTTGAAAAAAACCTTCAAAGAACTGCATTATTTGTTTCAGAAAATATCCCATGCGATGTGGCCTCGTGATCGGTACATGACACCGGATATGCTGCACAACCTTTATCGGAAGCTCATCGTGAGAGGAGGTCACGACAACCATTCCTTTCGGCTAAAAGCACGCAACGCTATGACAAAGAAATACATAAAAAATAAATATTTCTAAAATTCTATCTATTTATTTCTTTTTGCAACATTTTTGTCATGTACCTTATACATTATTTCACTATAGTTTACTATAAGTAGACTCGTGACGCACCATGTCCCTCCTGATATCGGCGACAGTGGGTGTCCCTGAAACAAACAAATGACTCAATATCAAATGCCTGAAGAATGTTATGCAATTTGTCATCGAGTAAAGTTTGCGGTTTCAAGTTGTTTTGCTGACCTACTGTGTTATAATTTTATGGTTTTTCTACTTATTGAATGATAAATTATTTAGTTTCATTAGGAGTCTGCCGCACAGCCTCACCCTATTCTCAATTTTTCACGTCAGATTGAGGGATTTTCCCGCTACAAAAAATTCACAAACCCTTTGACTATAACGAACAAGATAAAAAGAATTACTTAATTCGATTCAGCTGTTCTTAAGTAATGCGGGTATACATTTCGCGGCGATTAATTTACCCATACATACTATAAATAGACAGATAGATTACTAGGCTAGCTGTAGGAACCAAAGAGTCAAATACACTATAATTCAATTTTATAAAATGAAATATGGCGCAGTGTATGGCGCCAGAGAGGTGGGAGCCCACCTCTCTGTATGGCGCAGTATGAAAGTAAACGTTTTGGTTTTAAGTCCTTATAGACCGGAGGGAATCCTCACACCACCGCTACATATGTGTCTGTACCTAGCGGTTGACGTAAAGCCCGACGACCAGAGAAATAAAAAACCTCGCCATATTGCGGAATTTCAGTGGAGCTAATTTTATAAGGGAATTTGTTGCCATTGTCGTAAAAATATACAAATAGCGACCCCAGAGCAGGTTAGGTTTTTTATTTCTTTGGTCAGGCTGTACATACAGAGTCGAACATTCCAAAAGGTACAGTCGAACCAGCTAAATGTTGACTACATATGAACGTAACTTGTTGCTTGAACATCTGACGAGTAAAAGGTTAAGATAGTATAAATGGGTACTTACCTGCTATTTGGAACGTGAACTCCAATTCTGTTCGGAATATCTGGAGCATCTTCTGAACGCCGGCCTGCCCGCCTACTGCCAGTCCCCAGATTGCTGGTCTCCCGACAAACACCTGGGTAACAAGCATTCTTTTTTAAGTACCGTACCCAATTATATTACTTATTACATTCTTTATTTTTAATCAAATGCGTAACTAATGAAGCCTAAAGAATCTAGATGCGGTAACGCTCCTACTCGTATAGGAGAACATAAAAAAGTCACATTACGATTGTTTGACAGTCTCCATTAAATGTTCAAAAATATGTATGTTGGTGATGGTGATGTTATGTATGATGGTAAAACACTCCAGTCTTACCATTTTTGCACCCAGGGCCAATGCTTTGTATACGTCGTTTCCGGTTGAAACGCCACCATCCAAATACACCTCCACATTGTAATTCTTTACAGCTTCGACTATTTCCGACAAAACTTCGATCTGTGGAAAAAATAATCATAACATAATGGTGAAGTGACTCCGGGTTCGAATCCTTGTCCAAGCTCAATGTTATAAATTTTCATTATCAACTTTACATGATTTTATGGAGACGTACCGTAGCTGGGACCCCATCTAGTTGCCTTGCACCGTGGTTGGAAACCAAGATAGCAGAGCATCCAGCTTTAACAGCTCTCACGGCATCGCAACCGCGAAGTATCCCTTTCGCTACGATGGGTAGCTTTGTTAAGCTGAAATTATTATAACAATAGTCAATGGCGCATACTTTCTATTCTAAGGTTCTCCTTCTTTTAGTTGATAATTTTTTTCCGCCCCGCGGCCGCGCCCGCGTTTTTTTCCGCAGGAATGAGGCATCTTCCCGCGGTAAAGGGCCTATGTGTTACTCTGATGTATAGGCTATATTATTGTAAAGTTTCATTAAAATCCATCCAGTAGTTTTTGCGTGAAAGAGTAACAAAGATCCATACATCTATGATCAATTCATCGCGTTTATAATATTAGTAGGATTACCTCTTCAACCATGCAATATCCTCCCATGTCAATGACCTATCAAATAAATTGTTGACGTATTCATTCAGTCCACTTCCGTCGCTTGTGGTCTGTATTTTGGTAGATAAATGCCCTTCAAAATTTGCTAACCTACAATTAAGGAAATATTTCATAATTATTATAATGCAAGTATACTACATAATTAATTACAAAGGAAACACCATATACCATAATTACCTCAAATGATTTGGCAGAGTGAATTTATTCCGAACATCAGCTAGTCTGAGTCCAAACACAGGAGTATCCACGGTGAGCGCTATGGCCTTAAAGCCCGCCTTCTCGGCTCTCAACACCAAATTTCTAGTGACATCCCTGTCGTTGTAAATGTATAGTTGGAACCATTTCAACGCGTCGGGAGCGGCTTCAGCGATCTCCTCTATAGAACTTGTAGCGATGGTACTCAACGTGTAGACCGTACCTTCCGCTTGAGCAGCTGTGCAACATTCAGTTATTTCAAAATGCAGGTAATTTTATTAAAGTGAGTAATATATTTATTTCCTTTACAGATAAAAACAAAACAAAACTGGAAGCAAGTGTATGTGTGTTGTGTTTGTGTGCTTTCTGCGAGTGTGGGTGTGGTTCCAGATCATATTATCAGGACATAGACGTATTAGTTTAATGGTGAATATCTAAATTAGACGGTATCTAGTAATCTATCAATCTATTCAACACTTGGCCTTGCTAATGATCCAAGTTTTACATAACAATAAAACTTGTATTATTGAGCAGAGACGATGCACAGCATCTGTGAGAGTGCGCCACCTACTTCCGATTCGATTTCCACCAATTAGAGGCCATTTCCTGTGAATATTGGTTGCTAATTTGACTTTGTGTCACCAGAGGACGGCTCGTTCGACCTTACCTCATAAGTCTCTCACCGGGAGCCCTTGAAGGGATGCTGTGCATCGTCTCTGCTCAATAATACAAGTTTTATTGTTATGTAAAACTTGGATCATTATCGGCATGTGACGATGCACAGCATCTGTGAGAGACGTGTTTATATCTCCTGGTGACTAAACGACGCTATGTGATGAGGAATTATGCTTGTGCTGAAGTTCTCTGCAAAATAACTCTTAAACAAATTTATTAGAAAATAATCGGATCATTTGCAAAATTAGTAGACCCGTTTCTTAGAATCATCCTTGCTATGATATTATAGAATGAAAGTTCTTCCTCTCATGATTACTATTCGTGAAAGAAAGGTAGACTATGACGTTGTGTAGTTATTTCATTCGCGAGGTGCGAATAAAAATTTGCAAAATTAATCACAATATAGAGAGGTATGGTTAATAGCTGCGAGAAGCTATTGAGGGTAGAAAAAATTACATTAAGCTATTTATGACTGCATACTCAGTTCTAAAACATTATCTAACCAAGGTAAAATATTTTACTAATCACGTCTAATCATTAAACAGAATCGCCGTCAAGGGTTGCCCCTCAGTTTAGTACCTAATATAATGTGCCCACTTGAAACGTTATTCGAATTCCCATAATTCAACCGCAACGGCAAATTATTAAATGTTTCCAAATGAATATTTTAAGATCGAGTATGATCACCACTGCACCCAGAAATTTAGAGGCATTCACTCATAGGGTATATTGAAACTAAGGTGAAAACAACACATATCACACATACATACACGACCTAGTACATACTAGCTCGTTATACAAGTGTTTTAACTCAACAACCCTCTAAAGAATTCATACTATACAATATGCATTCATGTACCTACATATAATATCAGCAACGAATATTACGCATATTGAATTTTACGGACGAACGAGGTTACGCCCAACAAATTCCAGTTATAAAACAATGTGGATGAAGCGAAAGAAGTGTCTCTACCCACCCCTCGGGGAAAGACACGCGACTGTATGTATATATGTATGTATAACAGCTGCAAACTTACTAAAGTATGACAAAGAACGGTAATTTATTTTCGCGAATAACATTAACTTGTAAGTATGTATGAGAATTTTATTAAGGTAAATTATAACATTACTTGGTAAGATGAGGGTAAATAGACAATTGGTTGTTGGTTTGCTTAATTACTTAGCAGATATACCTTGAATTCATATTCTTAACAACAACAGTTTCAACCGAATTATAATTTACCGTTCCGAGACTAGAAGGTATCCCGTAGTTATAGCTGTATGTTCGGTAGGCTGACTACCATATTATGGGTTCTTAGACTGCGCCCTCCCCTTCTTTTTCTTGCGAAGAAAGAATCTATGGGGAGTGGTCTAGGCACCAAAGGAAATTGTAATTTAAACTTGGTTACCTTTCAGTTGTAATTTTAGAATTGTTTACTACCAGTGACACACGGGTGTGGTGTGATGCCATTTGTTTTGAGCTGCGGTATCTGGGCTCCGACTTTCATTTCCGCCAAAGCTGTTGACTGTAGAAAGACCTGAAAGTACTATTTATATCTACATTATTAAAACACTGGCAAGTGATGTTACTACGCATACCCGAAGGCCTGTAAGTATCCCAGCTGCCGGCCATACTACTGCTGGAACTTTGCCTCGAGTCACCACACTTGGGTCAATGTTGGTTACCGCGCATCACATGCCACACAATAATAAATGCATCCTTGACGAACTAAATTGTTAAGTAAAATCGAGCTACGAGGCGTAGTATAATCTGTTGCGATTAATGAAGTACTAAATTGTAATGTAAGCAGATTGCATAGTGTTTTGGAGACAAGCACTGAATGGATGTTATTCTCTGAAACATTACCTTACATCAATAACAGTTCGACCTGTTCTTTTCTTCTGTGTCGGTAGTGTAATCGAGCGTCACGATACGCTCTATAAAAATCCTTGCTTGAAGGTGAAAATAGGACCCCTATTAGAAGCGTAGTGCTGGCTATCACAGAAGCGGAGACATTACCTGACGTCACTAATGGTTATTATACCAGAGAAGACTGGTGCGATTCGCACGCAGGCAGACCACAGAAATCCTTGGTTGAAGATATGTCAGACGCCGCTGTTGTTGTACAGTGTTGAAGGCAAGCACTGGCTAAGGGATAATGAAGATTATATTCCCCGAAATCAAAAAATGGCATGTCCTTGGGTACAGGCGAGCGAAACTGCCATGTTAAGCTTGAAAAGCAGCCAAAAGAAAATTTGTGGGATTAAGACGTCGCTAGGTTGTACAGGATTGAAGTGAGCCAATCTCTGGCTGAATTTTGGTGGGATACGTTCCCTTAAGTCAAATGCGATTATCCTATGGTATAGACGGGGCTGCCGCGTAACGCCAGGAGGCAACCTACGTAAATCTTTGGTTGAAGATGTAAAAAAAATAGGACGCCGCTATATTGCAGTGTTGATAAGAAGCAAGCACTGGTGGGGGTTCATGACAGACATCTGACGTCATATTTAGACATCACTAATTGGCATACGCTGCCAGATAAGCCTGAAAACTGCCCGATACGCTCGAAGACAGCCCCCGAACAGGAAATTGCGTAGTGTTGCTGAGAGGCAAGCACTAGCCGAGGGTTAATGATAGACACATCCCCTGACGTCATTTCAAGACAGACATCAGGTTGGCCTACGCAGCCAGACGGAACTATCACTGTTCTACCGATACGCTCGGAAACAGCCCCCATGTATCAATTATTTCATGATAGTAACGGATTCACTCAACTTGATTAAACTTGCGGTTTGACAAACTTCACTTCTCTCTGCATATAACGCCAAAATGTGCTTAATGCAGAGCACAATCACATTTTTATTTCACATGTGTATCTCAAGACTCTGAATTACATTCCTGTTTACGTTGTATGTGTAACGCAACGTGTGATAAATAAATAATTTTCTTTCTTTGTTAATCGCCTTGTGTTGAAGTGCAATGTATCCAGCCAATCCGAGAGGCGGCCGATAGTTTGCTTTGCTGTCGTCGCTTGTGAAAATATCTCTAGACGTCAGGCGGTAGATACAGTTCGGGCACGGTCGATCATCTACTCGAGTGGAGGGTAGTACAGATTTTGTGCTAAGTAAAAATTTAAATTCACCCACACGCCATATACGGAAACAAAACATAGTGAATCACCACGACCAGCCGTGTAGTTAACCGTCTAGAATTTAACCAATACAGATCTTCCTGTGAGTGTGGTGAGATGAGACCACATTATTTACATACATTACACACATTTATAGACCACATACATTACACAGAAAAAGGGAGCAGCTTGTGTTTGATTTATTGAAAAATATATTCCATCGAAATATTATTACAATGCATTCCGTGCTTCGGAAGGCATGTAAAACCGTTGGTCTCGGCTACTATTTGCGGATGTGGCCAATATAGGAGCCGTGTCGGAAGCCAAGTCGGCCCAACAATTCCGACACCATGGTTTCTGAGATAGGTTGACCTTTACTCGATAAGAAGAATGCATTGAGGATACAGTTATTTTAATAAAGAGGCTTAACGATATTCACGTGACGGGTTGTAAAAGCTCAATAACTGCTAAATTAAAAATTTAACCCTTAGGTACTCAAGTCTTTCTATGAAGTATTTTTTGTAGATCAGCTTGAGGCCACTTTGAGAAAAAGCTAGGTGACCATTTTATAAGCCATTGTATGCAGGATAAGACTTCATTATTGTCAGGTGTACGTAATTAGTTGACAAGTTTGTATGTAATGTTTTAAAACGGGAAAATCCATTTTTCTCAAGTAAAAAATTACGACCTGGGCGAAGCCGCAGGGTGAACACCCAGTTTGGATTAATTTAGACAATATTGGTTCTAGCGATAACATGAACAGATAGTGGAGCAAACAACAACGGCTTAGATAATGGTAGGTGCATTCCCCGTAATCATATCTAGACGGGCCTGCGGAGCCCTTAACCCTTATAAGCAACTTCGATACGCTCGAAAACATTCTCCTGTGAGTCATTGTCACAGCTAACAACCGAGTTATTCAGTTTCGGCTTAGGTAATGGTAGGGTAGGTGCATTCCCACAATCATATCGAGATGGGCTTGCGGAGCCCTTAACACTTCGATACGCTCGAAAACATTCTCCTCTGAGTCGTCGCAGCTAACGAACGACTTATTCAAACAAAAGCAAAGTTGGAAGTACTCACGTGAAATTGAAGCTGTTACCTTCTAAGATACTCGTTTTTGTAGCAAAAGCGAACATCATGACATGAAAAAGACTAATTTTCACTTATTTCACGGTAATGAGCAACGAATTTAAAATACGCTTCTAAATCCGTTAAAATAATTTAAGATTTTTATCAAAAAATTTCCATTACACTGTCACTAATTTCTTGAATTAAGAAAAATAAATAAATTTAGACTAATATTTAGAATACGCTTCTAAATGCAAAATATAACATTATAATAAAATATTTTTTACAAAAAATAATTTTAAATTTTGACAGACTTTAAACTGAGATCTTGTTAGATCGGAAGTTAACGACGCTATGAGGTAAGGTCGAACGAGCCGTCCTCTGGTGACACAAAGTCAAATTAGCAACCAATATTCACAGGAAATGGCCTCTAATTGGTGGAAATCGAATCGGAAGTAGGTGGCGCACTCTCACAGATGCTGTGCATCGTCACATGCCGATAATGGCTGGTTTACACGTATTAAGTCACGAAGTAATTAACTAAATTTTAACTTGATTTTAACTTAATTCTTGCGTGTAAACAACCACTTAAGAGCTCTTTAGTCACAAGTGGTAAGTAAACGATTTAGTGGTTAAGTGAACAAGTGAAATAGAATCTAGTCTATTTTTGATTAAGTAGCCGCGCCTCCCGCACCGCTTGCATTCCCCGGTAGGCGTGGCTTTCTACTAAACTGTCATTTAGTTACGTGTGAACTCAACAATTTAGTGAAGTAAGTACTTAAGTAGTACAGTGAACTAAAGAGTGCATAAGTTAGACAAGCGTGTAAACGATCGGTTACTTAAAATTAAGTTAATTTTAACTAAAAATTTAGTTAACTACTTAACAACTTAATACGTGTAAACAAGCCATAACGCTAACTTGTAACGACAACAAATTCCATTTTGAAAACTAGGGATCATTTCGGAAAGAAGAGATTTAGCAATTCTACATAGTTCTTAAACTGCATGGGTCAACAACATAACTCAATTGATTAGGTTATTCATACGGGTGAAGATGACTCGAGAAATTGATATTTATTAATAAAGGGGAATGTTTACAAAATTGCATACCTCTTGCAGTAGCTAATTCGCCATCAGGGTGAGCCATCTTTTGCATAGCCGTAGGGGATATGCCTACGGGCATGGACACCTTATGGCCCAAAACCGTCGTGCTTAGATCACATTCAGATACACCGACGAGGCATTTCGGTCGGATTCGGAACCTAAAATCAAATTTGAACAGTATACCAGCATCTTTGACTATACCAGCATATAATAGTGTCACGAA
>OX419585.1:9750016-9803674 GCA_948473455.1 Teleiodes luculella
ATTGAGTAGATATACCTACCTACCTACCTATCTCTTTATCAGCGGGCGCGGTATCTGCATACAAACTATTGAAATTCCTTCTCGGATCGCGACCACTTTTCCGCTGCGTTTTAGCGTTAAATTAAGTCGCTTTCTAAGAACGATTCACGGCGGCGTCTCCTTCATATTGAGATGCGAGAGATTTACCATTCCGGTTCTGAGTATATAATATAGTACATTTTTATAATGCTACGCGCTAGGGCTGCTATGGCGAAGTGTTACTAGGATATCGTGTAGCGCTGTGTAACGTGTTGTAGAGCAGTAGTAGCGTTTTACTAGTTGATGTAGTGGGCTGCGTGGCGTGGCGATAGTATAGGGCTACGTGGCGTGTTGTAGTGTAGTAGTGGGTTGTTACCAGTTGATGTAGTGGTCGAGATGGTGGATGGTGGCGTGGTGCGCGCATTGGCTGCGGGCTGGTGCGCGGGCGTGGCGATGGTGTAGCGCTGCGTGGCGCCGCTCCACTGCAGCACGGCCGTGGCGCGCCCCGACGGCCCGAACCCCACCACCAGCGACCGATACGTGTACGATCTGATGCACACGCCTTGCCACAGCATCTCGCGCTCTGATAAACAACATTACTGTTTACTTATTTCCGCTCATCTTTAGATACAATCACGTTGCAATGTTTTTCTAGTTAATAAGGGTTAGTATCTCTTCTTGTCCGTCTGGATATTTGTTTTGGCATCATGCAAAAACAATCTGTTGAAAAAAGTTGTCCCTGGATATCTAATCGAAATTTGAGGGTAATCTCCACAGCGGGGAAACGCCCTGTTTTCCTGCGGAAAGCTAATGTACTTGAAGTGTCGAAATGTTTCAGGGGAAGTTTAGTGGATCATTTACACAAGGCGATTCTTGCAAAATATGAGTCCGATAAGGATTAAACAAGTGCGCAGATCGCCGCTTTAAAGGCGACTGTCAAAATTACGTTCCTCCTGACACAAGCATTAATTCCTGTTTTGTTTGTTTCACTGACATAGTTTTGTCATGCGTACGCGTGCCTACTCTTATGCTATTAGAGGATATTTTTAACATGATAAGAGATAGTTTAACATGAGATAATTTCTTGTTTGTTTGAGGCTTTCGCATTTAGTACACATTATTACTATTGTTCACGGGTCTTTATGCGCGATGATTTTAAATAGGTATGTATTACGATACCTTATTTTTGCCCGACGTTTCGGCGGGGTTGCATCTGCCGTGGTCGCGAGCTGATATGACCGAGATAATATCTTGTGACAGTGCTTCACGCTACGGGGCGGGGGCTGTGGAGGGGTGGAGGGGTGGAGGGGGGTGACTGACCGGCGGCGGGTCGCAGCGTGAAGTCGTGCAGCAGCGGGTGCAGGTGCACGATGGCGGCCCAGTCCGCCAGGAACGCGTCCGCCGTGCGGCCCGCGTCCGTGAGAGGGGTGGAGGGGTGGAGGGGGGTGACTGACCGGCGGCGGGTCGCAGCGTGAAGTCGTGCAGCAGCGGGTGCAGGTGCACGATGGCGGCCCAGTCCACCAGGAACGCGTCCGCCGTGCGGCCCGCGTCCGTGAGAGGGGTGGAGGGGTGGAGGGGGGTGACTGACCGGCGGCGGGTCGCAGCGTGAAGTCGTGCAGCAGCGTGTGCAGGTGCACGATGGCGGCCCAGTCCACCAGGAACGCGTCCGCCGTGCGGCCCGCGTCCGTGAGAGGGGTGGAGGGGTGGAGGGGGGTGACTGACCGGCGGCGGGTCGCAGCGTGAAGTCGTGCAGCAGCGTGTGCAGGTGCACGATGGCGGCCCAGTCCGCCAGGAACGCGTCCGCCGTGCGGCCCGCGTCCGTGCCCAGCTCGTACTGCAGGTACACGCAGCGACGCTCGCCTGACGTACCAGCACATACAACACAATAAACAACATTTATAAGGGCTAACTACTGTATGGCTGTACAAAAAAATGATCATACTTTTACACCTTTATTCATAATCGTTCGTCAGTTAAACAATATGCTAACAATGCCTTCTAACACAGACTTTTCTAGTCTAAATAGAGGGTACCAGCGCCTGCTTTCTATAATTTTGTAAAAGAAATAAAATAAAACGATTTTATTATTTATTAATTAATACAAAATTATTGGCTTGATATTGCGGGGCGTGGGGTGTGTGTTTGAAGTGTTTTGACTTATTTAGCTTTGACTATGGGTAACCTAACCTAACCTAACCTTGTTCCTTGGGGTTGGGCGTGCGCACGGGCGATCCGTGGAAGACGATCTCGGCGGTCCAGACGCGCGCCTGGTTCTTGGTGGTGAGGCGGATGGTGGCGGCGAGCAGGCGCGCCCGCAGCGCGTTAGCGGCGCCCTCGCTGGCGCCCGAGGGCCGCGGCAGCGCCACGATGCGCATGCCTAGCGCAGACCCGCTCCACTCCGGCTGTACGCCGCCGTGCGTCACGCCGCGCGCCGCCAGCTACAACACAACAAACGCATTCGGAACTTGGAACATCATGACACAACCGACTTTACTACTTATCGGAAGTTTAGTTTTGTTTTTTCTTCGGAATGTATAGAACGAATTAGTGAAATAATGCAAAATCTCTCGGGTAACCTATAGTGGTAATTGCATTAAAAATTATAATTTATGTTTTTTTTTTATTTTACATAATTTTGCTGGGTTATCTGACAGAACAAAAGTGTGCAGTTGAATACGCTGAGATATTTTACCAACATGTTGAATACTATCGAAACAAAATGCAAATGTAATACCTATCAAATTCACAAGAAAAAACGGGTTATGTTAGGGTCGGATAGTTTAGAAAATTTGCTGTTCGACCGTTATAAACACGATTTGAGTTATTAAAATGAAAACAACAAAAAAGAGACTAATATTTGGTATTAAAACGATATACTAGACCTGGTGAGATAAAGTATAAAGTGTGCATACCTCCTGCGCTAGATTGACGAAGGGTATGCGTTCGTCGGCCGCCGCCACCACGTGCGCCAGCTCCGGCAGGAAGTACGCGGGCTGCCGGACACGCACCGCGCGCACATTGGAGCCCCCCAACTTGCGCTTGCCTGGCTGCATCCCTGGAATAAAATATAACATGTTTTTGTCCAACACACTTCTTATCTTCTTCTTCTTGATAAAATTCAGTCTTGATCGGCTGCTAATGTAGACTAGTCAAATAGGTAGATTGTTGTGGTATTTATAACATATTTTATACCAGTGGTGTGACGTTTAATGAGTATTTCGCTTGATCAGCAATATTTAGATTTTAATAAAAAATGCTAAACAAAAAACTCCGTGTCCGTGCACTACCAAGCAAAAGAACCGGAAAATCAGATAGAAGATACGGGAAGTTTGACAACGCGTCACAATTAATAATAAGGAAAGGAAATATAACGAAAAAAAAGCCATAAAACAGATATGAAATTCAAACCCGAACACATCATCTGGCAGCAGCGGGACCCAAATCGACGTCATCCATGTCGAGGTACAGGCGATCAAACAGGCCGTCAACACTAGGCAGCCGTGTCCCGCCGCGACTACACGAGGAGAATGGAGCCCGAAAGCGACACGCTTGGGTCCACCGATCACGAGACGACGGATGAAAAAAGCTCCAAGCTATGTCGGCAGCTCCACGCAACTCCAAAGGTTGACAATTACAGGAGACATCATTGAAAATAAAATAATCACACAAGATTGACAACAAACAGAGAAATACTCGTACAATCTAAATATAGGAAATAAAATCCAGGAATACGAGTGACCATAACATCAAATAGCAATAGGAGACACATACTCGTATAAAAGTAAGTTAAATAGTAGGTAATATATTAAAAATGAACGATGGAAGAAATCGCTACTATACACACAAGTACATATTCCTCGCGTCAGCATACACCAGAGAATGTAATAAGACACGACGACTATGCATGAGCTATGCATATAGAATACATAATATTTTAAGCGCTTGTGTTGAACATTATTAGAGCAAAGTCAGCAAAACGCACGCTCTACTTAGTGTATAAGAAAGAATATTAATCTAGTAAAAGATATGCACTCATGGAGTTGAGTTTAGTCTTTAATTTGCTCTCTCTACGGCGCTCAAAGGATAATGTAATTGTAAGCCAGCAGGCTCCCAATATGGTGGCTTCGACGCAGGCGGCAGCGACTGTACGGATGGAGCTAACAGAGATTTTACTTTTGACCATCGTGGTGGCGACTGCGGTGTTTATTTTGTTGAGGGCGCTTAAATTCGCCAGTACCCATTTGCTGGAGGAGTTAGATCGGCGAGCGGCGGGCTATTCATCCTCATTCGGAAAGCGTTTGGGCGGATCGACAGTGAGCGTTCGAGCTTTTTCGTTACGCGTGTGTTTAAGTGCGTTAAGTGATTATATACATGCAGTTAGTGTTTTCGGTCTGGTTTGTGTAGTACACGCTCGGATGGCAAGTTTTCAAGAGTTAATTAAGGACATTAAGGATATTAGAGATAGTGTAGTAAGATTAATTAAGGAGATAAGTTCGCTCTTAGGAACCGGCTGGCCTAAAGTAGTGGACGTCATTAAAAAGGCTTCAAGTGATGTGGAATTAATACAGTAAATTATGTAATGTGCCAAATAATTTGTTAAGCAGAGTAGAACTAATGTACGTATATTATGATGTTTACCCCTTAGAATTAAATTAAGATACAGGTTGTTATTATTCTTATTATTAAAAAGCAATTTAAATAATTTATGTTGAAGTTATTTATGTTAAGAATAAAGATCTTTAATTAAGTCCATTTGTAGTTGTTGAAAACTTAGGTGTAAATGTAAAAATATTAAAAAATTATAAGGAGTGTATTATAGTGCATAAGAATAGGATAAAAAGATTTAACAATTTAATTTTTCTTTTTCTTTTTTTCCTTTTTAATGTTTCTAATTTTACTCGTAGTACCTATTTATAAAAAAGGAGTAGTTTTATTTAACTTAAAAATTTAATTTAAGTTTAACTTTTCAGGGGAGGGAAGCCTAACCTTTTCAGGGGAGGTGTGATAGTGCAATCTGCATGTTATCATGACGTACACTGGCAGATCAAGGCAGATAGGCTTGCTCTCCTGGAAAGCACGTATAGATCGTGTAATGACGCATGCTCTACTTAGTATATAAGACTAATCTAATAAAAGACGTGCATTCATGGAGTTGAGTTTGGTCTTCAATTTGCTCTCCCTACGGCGGCGGCTCTATTTCAGTATAGATTAGGCGTTGTAAAATGAATAAATAATATAAAAAAGTTGTATAGATGGGAGCAGGGAGAAACGAGTAAACAAGACGAGTGCTGATTTAGGAGTGTCATTATTGGTACATGGCGCCTTACGTCACTACAATCTACATTTTACTCTACTACTAATAAAGTTAAAAATTGCTTTAGACATTGTTGTCTTTCCATCTGGAACCTAAAACACAATAGACATACAAAAGAGTTTAATAACTGTGCAGGTCAAAGGTTTGTGTAGCAAAATCGTCGAGTGAAACTTCACCGGAGTTGAGCTGAATCTCGCCTGATGTGAAATGTAGATTTTGTAGGTAAAGGTACTGACCGGGCGTGTCGAGCGGCGTGAAGGGTCCGTGCGTGAGCGTGAAGGTGTCGAGCTCCACCAGCGAGTGCAGCTGCAGGAACGCGCGCGCCACGCCCGGCGCCGGGGACCCGCCCCCCGACTGCTAACAACAAAACAACAACACGTCACGTACCGCCATTACACAGACAAATCACATCTTTAAAGGAAAATTACAAACAATTTTTAAACAAAAAATAAAGCCAATAAAAAATAAAGTATTATGTGTGTTGCTAGTGGTGTGTGTGTGTTGTTGGAAGCACAGCGCCACGGAGCAGGCGCTGCCCGCGTTGTGAGTGTTGCTCGTGGTGTGTGTGTGTGTGTGTGTGTTGTACTCACTGTGTGTGTGGTCTCGTGGGGCGAGCAGCGCCGCGCGCCGCCCAGGTGGAAGCACAGCGCCACGGAGCAGGCGCTGCCCGCGTTGTGAGTATTGCTCGTGGTTGCCGTGCTGCCCGCTGCCACTTCCTTCATCTCCACTATCTGCGTTCAATTATCACTTATTAAGCAAATGTTGACTTCATTTGTCCATTGAAAAAAGAAACTACTGAAGTAAATTAAACAAGCTTGTTCCAAAAAAGTGCTAATACAAGTCTCTGCGGCGGTGGAACTGTGCTTAGCCCACTCAACGTTGTCCAAGCTACAACGTTTTTGCTAGCGTCTTCCATTGGGCGTAACTCACCAGTATGTGGTCGGTGTGTCGGTGCAGCGTGACGTAGAGGCGGTCCGCGGAGAGCTTGTTGAGCGGGTGGTCGGGGGGGTGCAGGAAGGGCAGGTGCTCGCACACGCTCGCCGGCAGGTGCTGCAGCGTCTTCTCGCAGCGCCGCGCCACCAGCCAGAACCTAATCACATCACAACCCTTCACATCGTGCAATACTAACAAGTATTACATGATGTAAAGAGTTGAGGGGGATAAAAAGCCCATAACATAGGAAAAACGAGTCATACAATGAAATACAAAAGCGTATTAAAAGTTCAATCCCAAATAATGTTAAATTAAGAAATCTTTATCTTAATTAACTAGATTATAGGTCTATTTGTAACAATATAATAAGTTCTGTATAATAATAAATCTTTAAAATTATTTTAAAAATATTACGTTATTTATGAGTAAATAATCTTTATTTATTGGAAATCCATCAACTTTTCTCTCAATATTAGAGAGCCATTAATAACATATTTTTGCAAACAGATTTTTTTATTTCGAATACAAAAAAAACGTTATTGAATAGCATATAATAAATATAATGTGCCGTGAGTACCTGAGTTGTGTGAGTAGTTGTTTGATGGTTGAGGGGTGCGCTGCGGCGAGCGCGGCGGCCAGCTCTTGCATGCGCGGCGCGTGCGGGTAGGCGGGCACGCGCGCGCGCAGCCGGCCGCCCACCGCGCCCACCGACACCAGCAGCTGCTCCGCGCGCAGGCACGGCCACACCACCGAGCACGCCAGCACGCACGGCCACCCGCCCACCACGCACTCCACCTGAACAACACACACAAACACGCCACATTATATCTATACTTCACTACATAGTATAAAACAAAGTCGCTTTCTCTGTCCCTATGTCCCTATGTATGCTTGCTTAAATCTTTAAGATTTGGTTTTTGGGACAAAAATGTTCGCTTGTTAGGTGCCGGGAAGTCCCGCGAACTACGCAATGGATTTTGATGCGGTTTTTTTTAATAGATAGAGTGATTCAAGAGGAAGGTTTATATGTATAATACATGCATAAATATACTTAAGTCCATTTTCCCCTGCAGAGCCGGGGCGGGTCGCTAGTATATTATAAACAGGAGAGGTTTGTTTATTTGAACTGAATAGGCTCCGAAACTACTGGACGGATTTCAAAAAAGTTCTTTTACCATTAGAAAGCTACATTCACCCTGAGTACCATAGGCTACCTTTTACCGCGGGATAATGCCTCATTCTCATGGGAAAAACTGTTAACGCAGGCGGAGAGCTAGTGTACTGTAAAATTCCATGTCAAACAACTCTAAAGGAGCGAACTTCCACGGAAAAGTATCCGAGTTCATATGCAGCCTTTAGCACAGATCGTGCCCGCTTTCTATGGAACAGGCTGCATATAAAGCAGCCCGCTCTTTCATGCGTCTGTCTGTGGGTTCACGGCTTAAAGGCTTATTTACGTCGAATCAACATCGTGGCTAAATAATTTTCAACACATCTTACGGTAAAATTGGTTTATCAATTATGTAGAATGCCGCATAGTGTTGCCTCAGCGTAAATAAGCCTTAAATTTAATTTGATTATCATCGTCAGAACCTTTAATGATCACTTTTTTCTCGTAATGAGAAATTTTTGTTCTTTTACTCACCCCGAGGTCGTTGAGCAGCACTTTGAGGTCGTTGAGCCTCTGCCTGGAGCGCACGTGCACTGTGTGGGCCAGCAGGCGCTCCATGGCGGGCGCATGCGGAGTGAGCGCGGCCGCCACCCGCTCGCCCCCCGCCAGCGCCGGCACGTGCCACACGCACAGCTGCTCGCCCTCCGCCCCCACGATCAGACGGTAGCCCAGCTCGCAACCCAGCTCCCTATATACACAATACGAGTACATACACCACATATTGACTCCATCTATGCTATATTATTTGGAACTAAAACATCATCTTAAAATTTCGGTACTTATTTTTACCATACTCAATAGATAATTTGTACATTACTGCAATAGGTTGAAATTATATTTGTCAATAATATCGCAGATTGTTACATGAGTATACAATACTAGGTGCATTTTTCTAAATAATAAAATTCTGATTGATTGTAACCTTTGTTTGATAGGGATTATTTATTGACATTTTAAGAATACAGAAATCCAGTCGAAACCTTGCAGCTTATAAAATCAACCCACCTCCAGTAGGAAACCTGCAGCTTCTGTCCGGGCACGTATCTGTCGACCTGCAGGTGTTTGGAGAGGCGGTCCCGGCAGAGCCTCAGCGTCTGCGTGTAGAGCAGCTCCAGCGTGAGCGAGCGGCAGAAGAAGCGCAGCGCGGCCAGCGCCCCGCCCAGCCCCGACGCAGCCAGCCGCGCCTGCGCCACGCCGCGCAGCCACGCCAGCTGAGAGCTGTGCACCAGGGGCTTGCCCTCTGGAGATATTACAACAACATTCAATAACGAAACAAAACATTTATTATTCATGACACCACATCGCAATGACATTTAGAGTAGTTTAATATAAGCATAATTAACAAAACAAAACATTTATTATTTATGACGCCACATCGCAATGAAATTTAAAATAGTTTAATATAAGCATATAGTTACAATTTAAAAATGGTGAATGAAGCTGTTGCTGAGATGTGTTCATCATCATTAACAGCTTATATATGTCCCCAACGAGGGGCTCGAGCCTACCTGGTGTTATGTCATAACAAAATTACTAGCTCCCACCCTATGACTTTATATTTTTCTTATCACAGCATATTTAAAATTTGGCTTATTAATATCTCTAACATAGGTTGTTGCCATGAACCTTCCTAAGCACATGCATACAAAAATCAATAATGTTCATATTGTAGAAATGTAAAATAGGTATTAGAACTTGAGTTTGGATAGACTGGACCTACCTCCAGTCTCGCTGTCTTGGATCAAAATGGCAATGTCCAGCAGTCGCCATGGAAGATTGGGTGCATCACCCATCACAGTCAATGACACACTGAATTCCTGGCCCACAGAGAATGTAGCTCTACCATTTTCCACCTAGTAATAAACAAACACCTTATTTTCAATCTGGAAATTCAAAATACTTTATAATTTTCTACTACAAAAGAATGAGCTCAGTTCATTCTATCATGTGCCTCCCATATAAAAAAATCTTTATAACAAAACAAAAATGAGAAAGCAAGCTTACTGCTACTTCATTATTATCACTGAAACAGTGACAACAAACAGCACAGCAGTCCTTAAATATAAGAATAAATTTAGTACAACAGTAACAAATAGCAACTAGGAAGCATATGAAATGTTTGACTAATTTTGAATAATTTACTAGTGACAAACTTTTAAAAACCTAAGATAAAAACAGTTCCTCTCACTAAGTCAATAGCAGAATCAGGAGTCATGATTCTGCTATTGACTTAGTGCTTCTACTGAGCTTACTTTGAGGTTTCTGACATCACTAGGCAATGAAGCAGTGGTAAGTCTTTGCCTGACGACATGGGCCAGGGCCCTGAGTGTAGAGCGGCGCTCAGCAGGTGTCAGAGAAGGCGGAGGCACCAGGCGCTCCCGGATCACAGCTGGCAAGCGACTGTATGACCCCAGCGTCAGCACTTCCACTGCTGCTGCCATGTGGAATGTTGGTAGTCTACAAAATAAATAAAAAATAAAAAACTGGATGATATGATTAATGAAAAGTGCATAAGAAAAATAACAAAAAAACATACCACCCATATGACATGGAGTTGCGGAAATAGGCCAGCTTTTACCTTACCTTACCTAATATGACCACCTCCTTCTACTTGCTATGATCTAGAATTCTTCTTTCACTTCATCTACGTTCATTAAGAATCTTACCTTGCATGTACTAAAGTTTCACGGGCAACTCTAGCTAAGACATCAGCAGTCTCAACAAACAGCAGGGCCTGCTTGTCAAGGAAGGCCATGATGTGTGCGGAGCGGTCCACCTTGGTGGCGCTACTGGCCCATTTCACCAATGCTAGCAGCCGCACAAACAGCTGCCGAGTGCGTGCGCTAAACTTGTATATTTCAATCTTGCGCTCCATATCCGTCTTGCGAGGTAACCTAAGGAAATTTAGGTTGAGAGATTCAACTTCATGAATTACCTACTACTTAGATATTTATTATTTAAAAATTTTCGGTATACTTACAGTTCTGCCAATACCGTAAGCTCATCATAAGTTCTTTGAACTATGAAATCTATAAGCAGGGCGAGTGAAATAGAACCACCTCGGGCTCCACCGCCTTCGGTACCCTGGTTGCACCCTTCTATAGCAACCGGTACCATTTTGAAGGACGTATGTAATTGTTCTGATTAGAAACACAAACACATTCTTTACGAATCTCAACCACAATTTACAGATCTAAAGAAATAAAAACTGAAAGAAGTAGAAAGAAAGAAGAAAAATCAAGCTCCGTATACGCAAGACACAAAATGAAACTGTCTGATTGACAGACTGACTGACAGGCTCAGTTTTTTACTTTTTTTGTTCTGTCTGGCTGGGCTTACTTTAGAGGTTTGGATACTTGATTAAATTAAAAATAGTTTTGGACGGATGGCGTATTTTGAGGAATATTGATTGAACAGGTCCAAGGATCCAAAACTCTTCTCCTCACTCCTCCCTCCCTCGCTCGGTCCAACCAAATCAATAACCAAATGGTCCAATCCACCCCGTCGTCAATGTCGTCATTGCATTGATTCATTGATCTTACGTCATTGGAAATATTTGAAAATACCCACACAAGAAGATATCCAAAATATGACTAGGCTTTATGCACTCTGTTCCTTCTGCCTGTCTCTTTGGGATAATAACACTAAAAAAAATCATTACAATCACGCCGTGTGGCCCTTTGTTAATTAATTAATTAGCCTAATTAGTCCTTCAGTGACGCAAAAAACATTTCTTATTTTCATATCTAAACCATAAGTGACGCTACTTTGTAAGAATGATTGGCATTTGAAGCTGGTACACACGAAATGACGCTTGAAATTTTGGATGCTGGAAAAATAAAAAACTAGGCTAATAAAGTTAAATTTGACTGTAATGTTGCACAGTGACGCAGCAATAAATAATATCTAGCACTTGAACAACATACAAAACACAAAGGATTTCATGAAATTCTTTTTTAAACATGATCCACACAGAATCCTGTGGATCAGTTTTCATTTGTCAATATTTCGACAAATATACCATTTGGAGACAGATTAAGTATACTAGCACCGTCACGTATGATACGTGACGGGACCCAACATTTGAAATCCACTCTCGTAACAACATATAATTAGAAAAAGCAGAAACAAGATTTCGAACCGTCATTCCGTGTGGCCCATGTTTGATACCGTCACATTAGCTGAATTTTGCCTTAATTAGGTTGTAAAGCTATTCATAGCAAAGAGAACTTCCGTCACTGAGGTTCTAGATTTATCTGAAACCAATCGGTGCAGTATTTACGATATAATTCGAAATTAAACTTTGTATGGAAATGAGCTAGGGTGACAACGAAGTCGTCCTTTTGCGGACATGTTATTTCATAAAAATAATTAATTAAATTCATAAATTAATTAATTAGAGCGGCCTTGGTTTGAGCAAAGCTTAATAACTTTATTAGAATTTGATGTCGAAAAGTGATTTATAAAAAAACTTTTTGACTTTTTGACAAGTCTAAAATAAAAATCTTGCTCTGGGGGCGCCACATGTATATATTTTTTATGTTTATGGACTGATTTTGATGAAGCTTGGTTTGTTACACTATTTTGGCTAGAAACACCGAATGCTATGTCAAAATTGTTAAAAATCCAAGTAAGCGGTTAACTTGTTTGTTTAGGGACAGATATTGATAAAACTCAGTTTGTAAAACTATTTCGGCAAGGAAATTAGAATGTAATGGTAAAAATGACAAAAATCCAAGATGGTAGCCAACTTTTTTGTTTATTGACTGATATTGATGAAACTCGGTTTGGTAACACTATTTTGGCATGGAAATTAGAATGTAATGTCGAAATTGACAAAAATGATTTTGATGAAAATTGATTTGTTTTGTTACACAATTTTGACTGGAAACTTATGTTACAAAAATCCAACATGGCGGTCAACTTTTTTGTTGATAGACTGATTTCGATGAAACTCGGCTTGTGACAATATTTTGGCAAGGAAATTAGAATGCATTGTCAAAATTCGGAGATGGCAGTTAACTTTTCTGTTGGGTAGTTACGAGTATTTACTAGGTGGTTGGGTAAATACATGGGAATAACTTGGGCCATCTCTGAATTTGAGTGTAGAATTCTTTTAATATATCTTTACTTAAATTAAACTGCACTTTATACAACAAGCTACGATTTATTAACGATTATAATACGACATAAATGGAAAAAAACAAAATTTTTTGCTGATATTACTAGGGTCAATAAGATATCACAGTTCAATCACAATTATGTACAATTATTATTAATTATTGGTTGAAAATAAGAATAGTAGTAACTTACTTATTTTTCTAAAATATTACAAGGCTGTATTGCCAGCCAACAAGTTGCGATTTATTAACGCTTAGAAAAAGACATATTTTACTAAGAACAGTAGGGTCAATAAGATATCACAGTTCAATCACAATAAAATTATGTACAATAATTATTAATTATTTGTTGAAAATCAGACTAGTACTCTTGCTTAGTTTTCTAAAATGTTACAAGGTTGTTTTGCCAACAAGTTGCGATTTATTTACGCTTAGAATAAGACATAAAAATTTCAAAAAATATATATATTTTGCAGACAACAATAGAGTCAATATAATAACATGGTTCAATCATAATTATGTACAAAAAATATTAAATATTTGATGAAAATCAGACTAGTACTTATTTACTAAGTTTTCTAAAATATTACAAGGTTGTATTGCTAACAAGTTGCGATTTATTAACGCTTAGATAATGAGATAAAAATGCAAAAAAAAATTGCTGACAACATAAGGGTCAATAAGATATCACAGTTCAATCACAATAATGTACAATAATCGTAAATTATTTGTTGAAAATCAGGCTAGTACTAACTTAGTTTTCTAAAATATTACAAGGCTGTATTGCCAACAAGCATCGATTTATAAACGCTTAGAATATTATGACGTAAAAATGCAACAAAACTATTTTGGTAACAATAATAGGTTCGATCAAATATCACAGTTCAATAACAAAAATTTACAAAAAATATAAATTATAATGATAATTTATAATTTTTAGTGATATATGATTGACCTATTATTGTTAGCAAATTGATATTTGTTAAAAATCAGACTAGTACCTACTAACTTATTTTTCTAAAATATTACAAGGCAATACAATACAGATCAATCTTTTTATTACAGTTCTATCTTAAATGTGTGTGTAAATTATAGTGTAGATATACGGAAAGAGTTGTGTAAGCTGAAGATGCACAACATTATTATTTCTTATTGAAATAATAATGTTCAGATGAAGAACTATGCAGTTGTCCATCACAATTCAGTTAGTTTAAAATTACCTAGGTTGGGTTAGGTTTGGTAACCGAACGAATATACCTAAAGTTATTAATTTAAATCAGTCTTTGAAATCCCAACTACATAAAATTCCTTATACTGAGAAGGAGAAAGGAGGAAGTTAATGTACCTTATGAACATCACTATTTCGACCAACCTTTATAGGATATTAAATGTCCCAAAGTAGGAACGTAATCATATTTATTACTTATTAAAACAAAAGCAATCAGTCAGTTCTTAATAATAAAAAAAAACACAAATAATTTATGATTTTGCTACCTTTTCACTTATTAAAATATAAATGACATACCTAATTTTGATGTCAAGAAATCTCAGCACTTGAGAATTGGTTATAAAATAACATATGTAATGATCGATATGTCATACTTTGTTTCGGCACTTATTTGGATTGAAGGATTTAAATCGTCATAGCAGACCCACTGTGAATTTCCTTTATAAATATGTGATTTGTAATGTCCTATAGACTGGCCTTGAAGTGGTTTTACGAACTCAATAACGCCAATTAGCTCATAAATACTACCTCTGACCATTAAGGTTTTAGGTACGTCTTCGAGTTGGGCACTTAGGGTCGACTGTTCAAGTCCTGTGATCTCAAAAAATAAATGTTTTTGTAAAGTGTACCAATATTCAGCGTAACCTTCACTTCAAAAAATTGCTGTCATATTGTTTTAGTTTTAAATAGTATATTACTGTTTATTTTACATAAAGTATATAAATAATAATCGTAGTGTTTGATTTATATCTACATTTTAAAAAATAACAAAATTTGCAGCAAGCAGTAAGATGTCTGTCATCATTATTCGGTGGTGTTAGCAACAGCATCCATGCAGTAATTTTTACTTGATATTTTTCACCGTAAACAATTCCTTAGCCCCTGGGAATAGGATTACAGTACATAGACTTATACATAAACCCTCCATTATTACAGAATTTGATTACTATAATTTGTTTGTCTTTGGACATTGTACCTGTATCATACTCATATAAAGAGCACTTATATAACTAAAATCAAATACTTAAGTATAAACACAAAAACTAGTTCTACCACGAATATTAAAATAATACACCAGGTAAGTTAAGTACCTATTCATGGGTCTGAGTGATGTATAACAATGATTATCAATCACAGTACAGAGAATCAAACATCATCATCATCATCATTTCAGCCGAAAGACGTCCACTGCTGGACAAAAGCCTCCAGGACCGATCGTCGTGGAAAATTAAACATACTCACAGAGAATAACCAGTTACCTAAAGAGTTCTTGCCTGAACATCCAATGTTTAGTAATTTTATTGTATTGAACGTTATATTATGCTCTCAAAATATACCTACTTCACTACCTGCAAGTAAACAATTAGGTAGATTAATTTTACAAAAATACAGACTGCTACTGTTTTTTGATACTAGATTAATTTTACAAAAACATAGATTGCTACTGTTTTATAAATTTGGTTGATATTCGCCTTTGAAAAAGAACTGACCAAAACAAATTATTAGAAAGTAAATTACTACTACCTACTGCTTACTAATTACTACTATTAATCATTTGTTTTACTTACATAGATGTTCCAAACTTTACTAATATTTTGTGAGAGAGTGTTTATCAATAACTTTTTAGATTTTTGTTTGTCTGGTCAATACAAATTGATATGACAGATATTATTTTTTGATGGGTACGTACGTTAATGTTGCCAGGATGATTCACAAAAAATAAATAATAATTTCAGCTAATAAACCATAGATCAAAGATCAACTGAAGCGCGCCTTTCTCCCACCTCTCTAGCTAGATCAACCAAAAAATAAAAATTTTAAAAAGAACTAGCATTTAGGCATAAAAACGTTAAATATATAGAAATACAAAAAGTCTGTTGTTTGGTTTCAGATAAAGTAACGCTACCAAAATAAATAATAACCTGCTCTATTATTATTTTCATTGTAAAACTTAAATCTTTACTTAAATATAAAAGCCTTGACCAGAAAAAAAAGGCCTGCGATGGGGGCGGGCGACCATTTCTCAACCATTTCTATTATTAAATTAGTTTAATGGAATTTTCACCAAAGAGCTTTTTTTTATTTTTTTAGTCGGCCTTTATAAATTCCTATTAGAATTGTTTAACTAGAAATAAATCGGTATTACCATGAATTTGATAAAAAACAAAGCTGTAAAACTAATTAACTGACTGAGTACAGTTATTATGTCAAGAAAACCTTTCTATCCACAATTTTACGTACATTGTTGTCACCCTATCTTAAAGATTTCATACAAATTTTAATTTCGAATTATATCGTAAATACTGCACCGATTGGTTTCAGATAAATCTAGAACCTCAGTGACGGAAGTTCTCTTTGCTATGAATAGCTTTACAACCTAATTAAGGCAAAATTCAGCTAATGTGACGGTATCAAACATGGGCCACACGGAATGACGGTTCGAAATCTTGTTTCTGCTTTTTCTAATTATATGTTGTTACGAGAGTGGATTTCAAATGTTGGGTCCCGTCACGTATCATACGTGACGGTGCTAGTATACTTAATCTGTCTCCAAATGGTATATTTGTCGAAATATTGACAAATGAAAACTGATCCACAGGATTCTGTGTGGATCATGTTTAAAAAAGAATTTCATGAAATCCTTTGTGTTTTGTATGTTGTTCAAGTGCTAGATATTATTTATTGCTGCGTCACTGTGCAACATTACAGTCAAATTTAACTTTATTAGCCTAGTTTTTTATTTTTCCAGCATCCAAAATTTCAAGCGTCATTTCGTGTGTACCAGCTTCAAATGCCAATCATTCTTACAAAGTAGCGTCACTTATGGTTTAGATATGAAAATAAGAAATGTTTTTTGCGTCACTGAAGGACTAATTAGTCTCCTTAATTAATTAACAAAGGGCCACACGGCGTGATTGTAATAAAAAATCCTACTGAGTGAGTGACTGAGTGAGTGCGTGCGTGAGGTCTGTCTTCTGTCAGTCAGTTCCTCATTGGTGTAATAGGGCCTTATTTCACTGGCGACAGAAGACACTAGAAAGAAGAAAAAAGGGACGCAGTTATGCGTTAGAATGAGATACAAATATACCGCGCTCACTCTTGCGCATAACTGCGTCCCCTTCGTTTTTTGTCTTTGTCGCCAGTGTAATACCAGCCGATCTGTCTGTCTGTGCTGTCAAGTGAGTGTCCTCTCCTGTCATTTTGAAAGAAGTTGATTGTGATGTGATGTTTCCTTTCCTCATCACATCATTTTATTACGAATTTCAGGCAGGAACACAAATTCACACATGTCTACGTCCAATTCCGCGTAAACTTACTTCTTAGAATCAACATCTCCGTCTAAAATCTTATTCATATTACAATCACAAAGCTCTACAGGTCGAACGAAAAAGGGAACAGTAATTTGCTTCTTTCAAATTAGTTCGATTGTGTCATGCGGTAGATGAACAGTGTATTTGTATTAAGTACAAAGTGTCGTTGGAAAAGCGTTATAAGCCTGTGCAAGTGTCACTGCATTTGGAATACCGTCCAAGTAGCAAGAATGGGTCTGTTGTCGGAGGGTAGCCCGCTGTCCTGGCCGGAGACCAAGGCGCTGGCTGAGCACGTGCGGCATCACGGCGTCGAGCAGTTCGTGCACTTGCTCGACAAGCTGCGCGACCGCACCGGCGACGTCCTCAAGTGGGGAGATGAGGTACAATGCTACTCCTACCATTACAAAACAATAAGTACTTATATTTATACTTTTCACAATTTTTTTTTTGTTATTCCTTATGTTATGTGCAATAAAGTATATTTTATTCTATTCTATTCTTTATTGACACCCAAGTAATTAATAAACAAAAAAAATACTTTGAATTATCATTCATTTCATTATGTATATTATTTTATTCTGAACATTATTTAATTTTCTTTCTAGATGTTTTTTACAAAATTGTTTAATTAACACACAGGTGGAATATATCATAGTGAAGTTTGATGATGAGAACCAGCGAGCCACAGTCAGCCTCAGGGCAGCAGAACTTCTCCCGCAGTTGCAAAAAGCAGAGCTTGATAACCCAGATAGTAAGTAAAAACATAAATATTATAAATACAAATGAAAAGATTACACCTAAACCCTAATTGCCTAAACAGATTTAGATGACATTTTAAATGTATTGATCTATATAATAGATCAAAACTGTTTCCATTTAGGAAATAAATTGTTCCCGTAATAAAAGTTGGATTAAATAAGTAAGAAAATATTATGGGCTAGGTTGCATTCACAGGAGAATTTCAAATAAAAATTCAATTTTATTCAACCTTCCTTCCTTATCCTACAAATATTATAAACGCGAAAGTTTGTGAGTATGGATGGATGTATGTTTGTTTGTTACTCTTTCATGCAAAAACAAATGAATGGATTTTAATGAAACTTTACAGTAATCTAGCTTATACATCACAATAACACATAGGCTACTTTTTACCGCGGGAAAATACCTCATTCCCATGGGAAAAACCGGAGCGGAGCTACGGGTCGGAAAGCTAGTATGTAAAAAAGACTTGAGGGAAACTTTCTTTATCTTTTGTGTGTTTTGTTAGTAAAATAAATTAAGAAAAAAATTGGTAAATTATTTTACCAATAGAGGAGAAGCTGCGAAGGTAAAATTAATTAAAAACATATCTTTCAGGCTTACAGAAAGACTTAATTTTGTTTTAATTTTCTCTCACAAACCATAACAATTTTAATTTGCACCTGAGCTAAAGCTGCTGCACTAAAAAAAATAAGTGAATGTTCTTGCAAAAAAAAAACATAATTAGCATAGTAAAATCCTTTCATTATCATCTCAGCCGAAAGACATCCACATACTGGAAAAATTTATGCAAAAATTAATAAATACAAATTTTTTTACTAATATGTTACGTAAAACCTATAGGAATGTATTGTTTAATTATATTGTGCACATAATAAGAAAAAAATGACGTCATTAAGTGTTCTAAGGGATCCCTATAGGAAAGATTTGTATTTTTGTGTGTGTTTATGTTTGTAATTAATAAACTCAAAAATTAATGTGCTGATTTAAAAAATTCTTTGACCATTAGAAAGCTACATTCACCCTGAGTAACATAGGCCATCATTAGCGCGGGAAAATGTCTCATTCCCACGGGAAAAACTGTTAACGCGGGCGGAGTTGCGGCATAAACACGGCATAAAGCTAGTAATGAATAAAATAAATTTGAATTCTGCTTTTTTAAATTTTATATCATCCATTTAAAGTGGTTAGTCATTCACCATTTAAGATTAATACCTATTGTGCAATAAACTGCTTGTTGTTGCAATGTCATGTCATATCTATGTTCCAAAGATTAGTTGATATGCATGCTATAGAAATTACTTTATGAAGTTTCTTTGAGATTTTCTCTGGGCTTAAGCTTAATTTTTTTACCGTATGGTATTGGTCATTTTAGTGTAGGTTCTTTTTCTAGCCCTACCTAGATTAGTACTAATTTTACCACATTTATTTATGTTATGGTAATAATATTTTACTTAATAAAAAATTGTGTTGCATTGTTATATTTTAATATGTTTGTACTATTTATAAACATACCTAATAATTAATTACCTCAATTCGTATTGCAGAAGTATAGCAGAAGTATTATGCTTATTAGCTTATTGGCTTATATATTATAATATTTATTATGGAAGCATAGTATAATATAATTTACTAGATGGATATTAAATTAGTATCTTAACATGTTATATCTGAAGTAGGTAATTCAGATAGCAGATGCTTCATTCTACCACATTCTACCCAGATACTCTGAACAAATTGCTTGATTGCATTGATGAATACAGTAAATTACCTACAATAAGGTATATTTAGTTTTAATTGGATATGCTCGCATTAGATAGGTACGGTTATAATCAATTAGACTTAGTCAGACGCATACAAGATATTATTACTGTATTTTTTCATGACCTATTCATTTATGACTCATTGAGTACCTAGGTGACAGTTACAATTTATATTAGAAACGCTTACTGTTTACTGGAAATACTACCTATGTTGAAAGTTTTACATCAATACGAATAACAAGAAAATAGCACATTTGAAAAAAATATATATAACGCAGGCGAAGACGCGGCGGGAGACTCTCTTCTGTCCCCGCGTTTTAGTGAAATCGTTGGTTTTTCTCATTTCCCCTCGACATATGTATTATCTTATTCATGAACTGATTAGCTGGTGACACAAAGCAAGTCATTGTGACGAGCTGGCAGCGCAGCCGTTAAACTACAACAAACAGTAGTCACGCACGCGGCTGTCATGCTTGTCCGATGTATGAGGAAATCTCCTATTACATGTTGTATGAAGATTTTAACGTAGGTACAGATGTCAGCACATGCGGTTGGATATTTGCGCTACGAAATTCACTCCTACCGCTACGGAATATGGGCGCTCTCAAGGTCAACATGTCCAGCTGCATTTGCTAGCCAGCACATGCAGTTGGACACTGTACCATCTACGTTTTTTGTTTTTACTCGTCGAACTGTTTTGATTAATCACCTTGTTATTTTAACCAAGTTTGTCGTTGCTTGAAAAGTAGCGTTATTTTACTATACTTTCCTAAGTTTTGTTGTGATTAAACACTACGCGATTTATACTTATTTAAAGCATTTTATAAAACTACTAACTTTCCGCTCCGCCCGCGCTATCCGTTTTCCCCGTGGTAATGAGGTATTTTCCCGCGGTAAAAGGTAGCCTATGTGTTATTCTGATGTATAAGCTATATTATTGTAAAGTTTCATTAAAATTAATTCCGTAGTTTTTGCGTAAAAGAGTAACAAACAGCCGGATGCATCGATATCCAAGCTCACAAACTTTCACGTTTATAATACCTATTAGTTGAATTAAGAGTTTAATAATTTCTAGATAGACTTTTTGTTACTAAATCTATTTTCGTTGTTCGAAGATTGAATGTCGTTTTGAAAAGTTTTTTATGATATAAAGTAAAATTCCCAGGTCATTTTAATGAACTGTTAACATTACGATGCCAACTTGTGTACTACTGAAAAATACAACTCAATTTACTCATTAAATCAAAGACTTTCAAATCATGTTATACGAGTATAGGCGACCTATATCGTTTCAGTTTGAAATTTTCTCTACGTACTGAAAACGGAGAAACAACAAAACGTATATATAAGTAGGTAGGTACTATTTTAGAATGTTTATTTTGTTGCTATTTGAAATCCCACGGTTGTTGTTATCATTATGATAATATTTATGAAGATTGAAAACCACATAGATATATGGGTATTTACTACAGCGCGGTACATTCATGTTTTATCTTATACAGTTTTTTCCATACATTTATAAATACACATTATGTATTGTGGTGTTATAGCAGGCCGATGCAAAAATCTATGACAAGAAACTTAGGCAAGGATTTCACTACGTGCCTAACGACTTCTTTACCTTGTCAGTAATGATTTTGTGCGGTTCTATTCTATTAATGAAAGATTAATATGCACTCATTGCTTAGTTGGATATTTTCGATAAACAACTTCAGAAAATTTATATTTAATCAAGCGATTTTTAGAGAGATTATTATAAAAAAAATCAGATTATTACTATAACAGGATAAACTTTTTGGTAATACTCTGTACAAAAATATTTCCTGTTTCCTCGTTTAAGTCTACTTCCTTTCTAGTCCGATCAATAAACTAATGTAGAGTGCGTGAGCGGGAGCCTAAGCGATTTCTTCAGAAACTTATTCAGGGTGCTTAGGGACAAAACTTACTAAAAGTCCCGACGTCTAGGAGGCAAGCCGGAGGGAGGGGGATTATATGCTTTCATTTCATCTTAGATCATATTTCGCTACAACGCAACGCACCGTTTCTGTAGTATTGGCGAAAAACCTAAAAATGAGACGTTTGACCCTCCCCCCAATCAGAAACATCAAAGACGATGGACTGAGAAATTGTCATGGATTTGAGGGCTCTGTCTGCGCGCAGTGATAGTGACAAATACGGTAACTAAACACTGCTCGTCAATACATTTCGATTAAAAACCCTAACAATTAGTGGTATGTTATGTTTTTGTTATTTTTGGTTGTTATTGAGATTTATTTTGTCTAATATAATGTTAGTTCCCTTTTACATTGCTTTTACGCTACAATGACGATGGTTTTATTTCCGCACATACTGTTACTTTCGATCCTAGTAGTACTTCATCATCATCTAAGCCGAAAGACGTCCACTGCTGGACTAAGGCCTCCCCCAAAGATCTCCACAATGATCGGCGGCTTCCCGCGACCGTCATCAGATCGTCGGTCCACCTCGTGGGGGGCTGCCCACACTACGTCTTAGTAGTACTTAACTGTTTTGTCTTCATGTTGCATTGCACGTCCTGTAGCGAGCACAATTTGTTTTTGCAGACGTGAAATCCTTGTGGCGGCCGGAGTACGGGGCGTACATGGTGGAGGGCACGCCGGGCAAGCCGTACGGGGGGCTGCTGGCACACTTCAACATCGTGGAAGCCAACATGCAGTACCGCCGCGCCGAGGCCAGCGCCTACCTCAAGGACGGCGAAGTTATCATGAGCATTACTAATTTCCCCAGGTATAAATGTAATCTAGTAAAGCGCGATCAGAAAAATAAAAAACCTTGCCAAATTGCGGAATTTCAAGGAAACAAATTTTATAGGGAAAATTGTTTCCATAAATACAAAAATATTCACGTGGCGCCGGCGCCCTCAGAACAGGTTTTTTATTTCTCTGGTCAGGCTTTACAAATAAAAATAATTTAATCTTTACAGCAACAATAAAATTAACAAAATTGATATGTTGGGGGATTGGTAATAATAATAACCATTTATTTATTTACAATAGATGTATAATGATATTCCAGTGCATTCCGACTGTGTATAAACGTACATTTATTTCGAAAATTATAAACACTTTGTTATGTGCCGAGGTTTGAACTGAACTTACAAACTTTCGTTTTGAAGTTAACGGCTATAGTTTAGGTATTATTATTATTATATAATAATGACACGTAATGTGTGAATAGGTTGGGGTGTCCAAACTTCACGAGTCCACCTCACGCGCCGAACCCGAAGATGGGGGTGACTCTCTCGCACTACTTCCCAGATGAAGGCATCTTCCCGGGACACCCTCGCTTCAAAACGCTCACCTCCAACATCCGCGAGCGCCGGGGCGAAAAGGTTGCTATAAATATACCAAGTATGTCTACATTTGTTTAACATTGATTCAATTTAAAATTTACCTTTCGATATATGGTGATGTAAGTAAAAAGATGGAAAGGGTTGCCTGGTAGAAATTGCTACCATAGCAATAAGGCCGCCTTTTGTACACCTGTGTTGCTTTAATTATGTTTGTTGTATTCTCTATTCTATTCTAAAATGGTTTTTACAGAATCATATGTATTGTTCTATTTCTAAAATTTGTACCAAGCGTCTTCTGTTCACACGTACAAGTGTAGATATTTTGAAACAATGAACACACTCGTAAGTATTCATTTCAACTTTGTTCGCGATCACTTATTCGTGACGTGTTTGAGATTCGTAGACGAAACATTGCTATGGGCAAGCATATATCATAAAAATTAAATGGAACAAGATATATTGTATTTAGATGGTATGGTTTGCTTTCTCTGCAGACTGCAGAAGACAAAAACATACCTGCTTTTGTCTTAATTTTTTGCTTTTGAATTATTTTTTTTAATAAATTATTGATAATTCCACCTAGTCAAGAATCATCGTGAAACGTGACTAACACTGGTATAAACAAAAAAACAATCAGTGGTAATTAAAATTGAAAATAAATTGTAAAAATGTTCATCACCTTTAATTGCGCACATGATGGTTATTATGTTTGAAGATTTATATTATGAATGGCTTCAGCTACAAATGGTAAACAAAATAACAATAAGATTGTACATCTTTCTTTGAATACTCTTACTCAAATTGTTCAACTTTGACGAAATTTGACAAGGTGAGACTGGATAGTTATTAAAGAATTCTTTTCCTTGATGTATAATTTATTAAAATAAAAAAGATCCTATTATTTTCTATTCTATTCCTAACGCGCCAGTCCCAAATCTCGTTGCGGAAATTATTATAGTGTGCGCTTCGCTCCTCAGAAAGTCTGTTTACACGCCGACTTTGCAAACATTATTAGATGAATTTTATAAAACACTAGCGAACCCGCCGAACTTCGTGTTGCCACAGAACCAATAAATGCTTTGTAAATTTACTAGCCGAATTTAAATTTTATGCATCTAACATTATAGACCGGTAATTTTCAGACCGCCCCTTCGTAACCCACTTCATACTTTTAAACCCAAGCTTAGAACAACTGACGTGAAACTACCCAACCAATTTTAAAAATTGTTTAGTAATGAAATGTTTTATGATAACAATATATCGCCTATTTAGCCACAAAAAAGTGCGATGTTAGGAGCTATTGGTTATTTTATAATTTTATAAACATGGCTGGGTGTTGCTTGCTACCCCGTATCACCCGGTATACTGTTTTGATGGTCCGGTAAATGGTAAACTCTGCTATAGAACATTTTTAGATAGCCCCGAATTTAAATTTAAATCTTTTTAAAAACAATTTCCTTCCTAGCATGCTTTGTAAAAAAGCACATCATTTTAATTTGTCTAAAATTGTATAATTTTTTTACACCAGGGGCTCTTGAAATCATAATCGATTCCGATTTCAACCCAATGCAATGCCAAAGCCAATTTTAGACCGCTATTCTTGAAAATCTGTCCGCTAAGTGTTGACAAATGTCTAATTTCATTTAGTCCACTCAATAACTGCCCAATATGAAACCAAGGTGGCGCTAGTGTGGCATTTGAGAGTACGAAACGCCCGATCTCAATGACGACGCATCGAAATAGCCGTCAGTCAAGAGTAGCCCCTCTGGTCTATTCATCATACTAATTTTATTAAGAGGAAAGATAAGTATTTTTGTGTGTATGTTTGTAATGAATAAACTCAAAAAACTACTGAACCGATTTCAGAAATTCTTTCACCATTAGAAAGCTACATTCATCCTGAGTAACATAGGCTACCTTTTACCGTGGTAAAATGCCCCATTCTCACGGGCGGAAAGCTAGTCATAAATAAATTGTATATTGTGTGTTAAGTATTCCGAGACAACAACACTAAGATCCCGGTGGACAACTCTCCGGAGCTGGAGCCGGCGGCGGCGCGGCCGGAGTGCGTGTACATGGACGCGATGGGGTTCGGCATGGGCTGCTGCTGCCTGCAGCTCACCTTCCAGGCGTGCTGCATCACCGAGGCGCGCACCCTCTACGACCAGCTCGCGCCGCTCTGCCCCATCATGGTGAGTGCGTGTGCGTGTACATGGACGCGATGGGGTTCGGCATGGGCTGCTGCTGCCTGCAGCTCACCTTCCAGGCGTGCTGCATCACCGAGGCGCGCACCCTCTACGACCAGCTCGCGCCGCTCTGCCCCATCATGGTGAGCGGACATCACAAGTCTAGTGAAGCTTGATTCGTCGTACTTTTTCGACTCAAGCATAAAAAAGTGCGCCCAGAGTTGGAATAAGGCACTATCCAGCAGTGGACTTCTTTCAGCTAAAATGAAAAGAATGATAAGGAGATTATGGTAAAATTGTTCAATTTTCAAATTTTCTATGTAGCCTGGCCCGCTCTGTCTAACCTAAGTTCAAGTTCACATTAGGCTGGGAACTTTAAAACTAAAGCGATAACTGATGGTGTTTGTGACTACAAATTCTGAAAAGCCCCAAATACCCCACGTCAGTCAGTAAAAGCCACTTTCAAATCAATGAATGTTCCTTAATTTTGCTAAATGTTATTTTCTTTTCATATCCACCAATCTACCGGCGTAGTATACCTAATCTGTCTTAGAACTATTTAGTTCTAGTGTCCTAATTGTCCTCCCAGTCTATCCCTCCCAGAAATTTTTCTATTTATACTCTAAGATACACATGTTAATATTGAACTATTATAGTCTTCATTTACGTAGCTATCTGTGAATACCTATAATTGGCTATGCTGAAATCATATAGTTCAATATTAACATGTGTATCTTAGAGTATAATAGAAAAAATTCTGGGAGGGATAGAGTACGCCTAATCGAGTATGAACCGTAAGCACGGATATGAACAGTCCGAATATCTTCAGCGCGTTCGTTTAGTATCAAATGGTTATCGGAGCTGATTATTTTTCCCGGTGAAAATAAGAAATTTAATAGACGAACATTTTGATATGTGCAGTGATAAGTTCCAAACATGACTCGAGGAACAAATCAAAAAAGAAAAATGTTATTGATTTCACCCCCCATACAAAATCTGCCAATATTTGCTTACGGTTGACATAGAGGCAGCGGGGCGATGCGCGTGCTCTATGTATATTTATTCTTTAAGATGTGTATATTGTGCTGTTGGTATGAATACGGGTGTGTTTGTTGTCAGCTGGCGCTGTCGGCGGCGTCGCCGGTGTACCGCGGGCTGCTGACGGACGTGGACTGCCGCTGGAACGTGATCTCGGCCTCCGTGGACGACCGCACGCGCGAGGAGCGCGGCCTCGACCCGCTCAAACACAACAAGTTCCGCATACACAAGTCGCGCTACGACTCCATCGACTCCTACCTCAGCCCGCAGCATGAGAAGTAACACACATTTATACTACTCATATTATAAATACGAAACTTTGTGAGAATTAATGTATGTTTGTTACTATTTCACGCAAAAACTGCTCAATGAATTTTTAATGAAACTTACAATAATATAGCTTCCAGAGCAATAAAAAACCTCGCCATAATGTGGAATTTCAAGGGAATTAATTTTATAAGGGAAATTTTAGCCAAAAATACAAAAATATTTATGTAGCGCCCCAAGAGCAGGTTTTTTATTTCTCTGGTCAGGCTTTACATCAGAATAACACATAGGCTACCTTTCAGCTCAATCCCTCATTCCCACGGGAAAACTTTTAGCGCGGGCGAAGCCGTGGGGCGCAAAGCTAGTCGACTACAAATGCTTACAAAGTCTTTAAAAATCCATTGCTGAACTAAGGCCTATATCTTAGTCTAAATGTGTTGCCATAATTTTAAGCATAACTGGCTGATTGGGGATTGTAGATGTTGTTATAATTATTGCTACACACAAGTGTACCGGCCGTATGCATACTCGTATACGGTTTAGCAAGCTGCTGAAATGCTGAAAGCTTTTGAAAATTTAAAAGCGGGAAATAATTCGTCTAAACACACAGGTGAACGCTTCTTCCTATTCTTAGTTACGTACCTTTAGTCACCTCATAGCCTAGTCGTTGGGTGAGAAAGTCCAATATTACGTTGAGAACCACACGACTAAAAAAACAAACATTAGTCGCACTTTCCTTTTAGCTAGATTATAATTTATGGGTATTAAGAAGTTGCAAAAGTAAAAAAGAAACCGGTTTGTGTTGCTTACTCGAATATTTTTAATTCGTAAAAGATGATACATGAGGGTTTTGTATGTGCAGATACAACGACATTCCGATCGTGCACGACGAGGCGATCTACAAGCGGCTGCGCGACGGCGGCGTGGACCACCCTCTAGCGCTGCACGTGGCGCACCTCTTCATCAGGGACACCGTGTCGCTCTTCAGCGAGAAGGTCAACCAGGACGACCACAACGACACCGACCACTTCGAGGTCAGTGACCCACACCCTTACACACGTGGACCACCCTCTAGCGCTGCACGTGGCGCACCTCTTCATCAGGGACACCGTGTCGCTCTTCAGCGAGAAGGTCAACCAGGACGACCACAACGACACCGACCACTTCGAGGTCAGTGACCCACACCCTTACACACGTGGACCACCCTCTAGCGCTGCACGTGGCGCACCTCTTCATCAGGGACACCGTGTCGCTCTTCAGCGAGAAGGTCAACCAGGACGACCACAACGACACCGACCACTTCGAGGTCAGTGACCCACACCCTTACACACGTGGACCACCCTCTAGCGCTGCACGTGGCGCACCTCTTCATCAGGGACACCGTGTCGCTCTTCAGCGAGAAGGTCAACCAGGACGACCACAACGACACCGACCACTTCGAGGTCAGTGACCCACACCCTTACACACGTGGACCACCCTCTAGCGCTGCACGTGGCGCACCTCTTCATCAGGGACACCGTGTCGCTCTTCAGCGAGAAGGTCAACCAGGACGACCACAACGACACCGACCACTTCGAGGTCAGTGACCCACACCCTCACAATTAAACAAGTACCGTTACCACAAAAAAACGCGTATCTATAAAATCTATGAAATTTTTCTTACATGACTTTGTGTGTTTTTTATGGCAAGGCCACTCTATTGTAGAACCAGATAATACGATCACATAACAAAAGATACATATAAAACATAATAAAAGATTACTTACATAACGTGCGAGTATTGAATCACATATCATTTTAAAAACTATCACTATGTACTTGCTTTATAAGCCCTCCTGAGTTAATAAAAATAAATCTTCGAATATGTTTACGCAATTTCACGAGAAACTGTTGAGAAATGCTATCTGCATAGAGAACAGGCAGACAGATGAGATATTATACAAAAGAATTTTAGCCTAAGCAGAAACGGAGTCCCTGCTTACCATATAATAAGGCCTAAGGAGGAGCAGAATCTTCTGACACAGGCAAATTGTTGCTTAAAAGAAGATTATCACAACTTGTCTATGTAAACCGTGTCTCTTAATGAACAAAAAACATTTTCATTTCATCTCAGTCCCTTGTTCACTCGCTCGGCTTATGAATGTGTGTTGTTTATCTTTATCAGAACATCCAGTCGACGAACTGGCAGACGATGCGGTTCAAGCCGCCGCCGCCCAACTCGCCGATCGGCTGGCGCGTGGAGTTCCGCCCCTGCGAGGCGCAGCTCACGGACTTCGAGAACGCCGCCTACGTGTGCTTCGTGGTGCTGCTCACCAGGGTCATCCTCTCCTACAACCTCAACTTCGTCATGCCCATCAGCAAGGTATGTCGTGTATAAATTAATTCGTTAATTCATGGATCCTGACCAGGTTTGACCATTGTGAACCCCATGGTCCAAGAAAACAAGGTCTAACCGTTAGACCACGTGACTGACACAAGCCTACGTCATTTTGCGCTGTTCATCCTTGTCTATTACACGCATTCGACAAGGATGAATAGGCAAAATGACGTAGGCTCGTGTCAGTCACGTCGTCTAATGGTTAGACCTTGTTTTCTTAGACCATGGTGAACCCCTATTTAAATATACCTGTGCTACTTCACATTTTTCGGAAATTCCTATTTGGTTGCTTGAAAGAAATTGCCACTTTAGAAATGGGCCGCCTATTGATATTGTCACATCATTAAGAGGTAACTGTGTTTTAATTAACTGTTATCGATGAAGAATATTCTATTATAAGGTATTCTGAATAATAAAAAAATGGTTTTGGGCCGCAAAAATAAGATTTGTTCGAAACGTTATGATGGAAATCTAGAGTCTTTGGTAGTCCATTGTTAGGACATAAAAAAGCTACTTAGCTTTTGAACTCGACCTTTGGTTGCATTGCATGCAGTCAGTTGCTCCTATATATTACTTAGTCAATAGTTCAATACACACAATTATCTAAACTCCAAGCTTATTTCTCATTCAAATAGTAAGAAATTTATAGTGATGTGATGTGGTTACTCATAACCACGTTTAAAAATATAAAGTGTCTAAACATACTATGTCGTAATTACGCAACCGAAGTTCAACAGCTGAATTTACGTTCCGACGTATTCGGCTGATATTGACACATCATAAGCGCCAAACTTACGCGGCAAAATAATCTGTGCTCTAATAGAGTAAGTAGCCACCGAACTTACGCCCCAGTCCGCCCGACTGAAGTTCAGTTGTACGCTATTACGCTACTTAATTTCGGCATTGTGTATCGTCCGTCAGCCAAATAAAGTGAAGCTTGATTTGTCATACTTTTTCGCCTAAAGCAAAGGTCAATAAAAAAAATTGTCGTCAGTTATTCAAATAGTATTGCGGGCGTAACCACGCCTAATTTCGGTCGCGTAAATTCTGCATAGTATATTTGGACACTGTACCATGGTGTTGTTTAGGTGGACGAGAACATGCAGCGTGCGCAGCGGCGCGGCGCGTGCCTCAGCGAGCGGTTCTGGTGGCGGCGCGACATCGGCGCCCCCGACAACCTGGCGCCGCAGCTCGACACGCCCGACCAGTACGCGGAGATGACCGTCAACGAGATCGTCAACGGGAAGGTAACGCACCGCCATATATACAACGCCATCTAACTTTAGCCAGGCCTTCGTCACTCCATGTACTTGCGCGCTAGAACTACCGGCCGAGCGGTCTCGGGCCGACTGCGGACCCAATTCCCCATTCCCTAAACGTGTTAGTAGAGTGGCGCAATACGCGAGAGAGAGAGATGCAGCAACTACTTCTTTTCGCCTAGCGCCGTGCGATCTGAATTGCACTTTATTATAACGGAGCTTGGGTTGCAATTTATATGAATTATGTCGCCTAGTGCAGCTTCTGTAGGGACTACTATTTGGTATTCTGTGTTTTAGCGCCGACCTTAATTATAATGAAGTCGACCCGGGGGAGTTACAAGGTCGCGGGGAGTACGGCGAAACATGCGCGGGAATCAAGGTCAGCGGTTATATATATGCCGGGCAGTATGCCACATACATCATACACCGCACTACGTGAATCTGTGTCGTGGCAGACCGTAAAACTAAAACTTAAGTTGATGTAACAATGATAGAAAATGGATTTTCGGTGCTGGATTGTGTCAGACGAGTACAGGCGATTGGAGGTCGATGCACGTCTTGCTCCATTATTATGAATACCGAATAAATACACCTAGTCCAGAGCCTCATAACATTTTAAATGTAACAAGAACCTATGCACAATGAATCCTCATATAAATAATCAAACATGACTGTGACCTGTAATATATCGACGCGCTAGGCCGTGGTCCGAGGCTCCCTCGAGCCGCCCCAAGACGCGTTGGTATATGACCTTTTTTGGGGTAAAGTCTTCCACTCCCCCGCAAGTCCGGTGAAGCTTGATTGGTCGTACTTTTCCGACACAAGAATAGGCCAATTAAAAAAAAAACCATACGACTGGCAATACAATATATTATTACAATAGTATTTATCACTACATAGTATAGAACAAAGTCGCTTTCTCTGTCCCTATGTATGCTTAAATCTTTAAAACTACGCAACGGACTTTGATGCGGTTTTCTTTATAGATAGAGTGATTCAAGAGGAAGGTTTATATGTATAATACATGCATAATATACTTAAGGATAACCCACGATAACCATTTTCCCGTGCGGAGCCGGGGCGAGTCGCTAGTTGAGTATAGATTAAAGCTGACGAGTCGTTTATCATGTACCAGGACGGCATATTCCCGGGGCTGGTGCCGCTGATCGAGTCGTACCTGTCGGGCATGGACGTGGACGCGGACACGCACTGCTCGGTGCAGCAGTACCTGAAGCTGATCCAGCGCCGCGCCGCCGGCGACATCTCCACCATGGCCACCTGGATGCGCAAGTTCATCACCACCCACCCGCACTACAAGTGAGCCCACCACACCCCCTCCACGCACTATATTTATTTATTTATTAAGCTTCATTGCACAAATACAATAGGCGGGCCTAATGCCATTTGGCATTCTCCACCGGCCAACCACAAGGTAAACAGAGAAAATCAAAGCGGGTGCACGCACACTAACTAGGACTATTACTAACTATTACAAAAAGAAAAAGCAATATTGTAATACTGTATACGAAAATATACATAGGTATATTATAGTCTATACTACACTGACTACTCAACCACACGCACTATACATGAGTCACTACACAACCACATGCACTATATAATGAGTCACTATCGAACCACAACACGTACTATACTTTAATCACTACCCAACCATATACACTATATGACTCACTCCCAACCATACACACTATACATGACTCACTACTCAACCACACGCACTAGTTACTTCACTTAGCAAGTGGGTTGCGAGGTTTACCTGCCTTACAAAACCTGGTGACTGAATCATTGAGCCGCCTATGGCTTGACACTAGTTACTACTTAACCACAATATGCACTGTACGGCACTCATTCTATGGGTCGCTAACACACCACACGCACTATACACGACTCACTACTCATATACACAACTTAGTCACTACTCAATCACACGCACTGTACTACCCGCACTACAACCACTCGCAATTTGAGTCATTATTGAATCACAAGCATTGTGTCATCACTGCTCACTCAAACCCCACACCCACTAAACGTGAAAAACAATTAAATCACACGCACTACATGAGAGTTGTAGCTACAAATGAGTCAATATTACACGCACTATAGGACACCAACACCATAAAAGACTACACACACACTATAGAGGACTTAATACAGTTTTCATGCTTTCTAAGATTTCAATACATTAATTTGCCTTTATTATATGTATGGTTAAAATCAAAGAACCATTATTTTAATGTTATTATTTATAAGACCTGTAACGCGCCGACAAGAATAAATCAATTTTATTTTTTATTTTTTTTTCAACCTTGCAATTTTGCTAATCCTGTATTTGTTATGATGATTATTCTCTAACAGTCTCTCTTAAGTTGTTGCTGAAGTTTGACTTGACTACATGTAATATAATTAAAATATCTTTTCAACAGACAAGATTCCGTCGTCTCCGAAAAGATAAACTACGATCTACTGAAGACGGCGTACGGGATCCAAACAGGGACGGTCCCGGCGCCCAGCCTGCTCGGCTCCAGCTCCGTGTCCAAAACCAACGAAAACATTCCCAACGCCTTCACCAAGATGCTGAACAAAGACTGCCCCTAACTCCCGCCCGCGGCCGCGGCTGGCTCGCTCTCGGATCGTTAGGTGATTATATCCGGCTGTGCACAACAATACAACTCAAATTTATTAGATTATATCTTCGGAAAGAACCAACATCAACATGAAATAATGTAAAATGTACCGGTCTTTATTTACTCATTAATTATGTCTTAATTCGCATATGCTCAAAAGAAAGAACTGAAGTTTGGGAGTAGAAATTCCACTGCCAAAGGTATAATGGCTTTAGTAAGATTATTTCAATATCTTTTTATTTCAAGATTGTAGTACAAATTGAAGCGAATTTTAAGTTTCCCTGAATAATGACGTGCGGCCACACTGCACCGTCACAATTTTTTTGTCTCCGTAAACTCTAACAAGGTCTCAATTCAGACGAATTAAACGTCCGGTGCTTTCTCGGCCAACACGAGTGAAAGAGTGAGTAAGATACAGCGTTGCCTTACCTTATGCCATAAGTGAGTGATTAATTGTAATGAATTATACTATCAACACGATGATAAATTCAAACCGCCAACGAACTGGTGCCTTGAATTAGGCCGGTAAGGCAGTTCATTGTGTTTGAAAATGCAAGAGTAGAATTATATCGATTCATAGATTGAACTGTAGTTAACTTCTGAAAGAAATAGTTGTAAGCCGCGTAGTGTTCCATACTACCAAAAATCCCTGTGAAAATATGCCCCACCTGAAATACTATTTACTAAAAGTAAACGTTACCTGTGCGTGTTAAGTCACGATTTAAAACTTAATATAATGTGATAATTCTCCCAAGTCACTCTAAACGTAAATTTAATTCGCGGTCATTTTCATTCATACGGGAACCAAAAAAGACGGAAACGATTTTTATTAAATGATATTTAAATACTTAAGTCCGTTGCTGTCAAATGTTAAGTCACCAGTCGGATGTTTTCGCATGCACCTCATTAGTATTAGTGCGATCGACGCGTTAAATCGATGTTGTCATCTCTAAAAATTGCATTGACAATCTCCGGTCCCGTTTTGTTTTTCATGCGAACGCCGTATTTAAGTTAGACCCCGTAATAACTAGAATCAGCCCCAGTGACACCCTTACTTAGCGTAAACTTAAAACGTTAAATACTTTCTTTTCAGAATTTATATTTCCGAGATACATTGTTCTTTGTGTCCTAGGCCTAGAAAAATGCATTTAGAACAGTCAGTATTAAATCTTAACATTCGGACAATTTCCTCGAAACCCCCAGATGTTTTTTTCTAAGCATTATGGTTGTGAAAATAAAAGTGAATGTTTGTATAGCGCGAAATAACTAACAAGCCCTAAATAAAATTAAGACAATAAACTTAGGTCACAAAATGTAAGCTACTTAATTCCGAGGATTTATTGGAGAATGGAGTTCTTTTATATAAGTTAGGCTCGAGTACAAGGTGCCGCGCTGAGTTAAGAGCCGTGCGTGACAGAAAGTTTGGCGGGGTAAGAGGGGGTGCGACGGGAGAAGTGCGGCCCTATTGGCCAGTTAGGCGTCAAGTGTTTCTGCGTCGCGCCACGACGCCTTGCGATAGTTCAGTCGTGTTTCTGTGACATTACGACGTAAAAGTACAGTCGCGTAGTAAACTTCACGTAGATTTTTTGAGACCTACTGGTAATGAAAAAATAACCGTTTAATTTTAACAGTAAATCGTTATGTTATATGCTTGTGTACTCGTAGTATTAGATAAATTTGTTGAGTTTCTAATTAATTATTCTTTTTATAATATTTATAAATAAAAGTTTATGTGGTTGACAAACAACACATGTTATCTGTTTTGTTTAAAAATATTAGTTGCTCGATAACTAACATTTATGAGCGCAACTGTACACCTGCGCGATGCCTTCAAAATATTTTGATGGGGGCTCTTAATTCGCCGCGCGACCTTGTAAAATGTATAGATACGTAGGTACTTCATTAGCACATTTCGCACGTAAAGGACCATTGAATCATTACCATTCCCGTTGCATACTCGTACCTTGTTAAATTTAGATTTATTGTATTATGTATGTCATACAACATTAATTTCTGGAATACCTGTGAAGTTTTAGCTTGTAAAACAGTGCAAATATAATAGCCGATTTAAAACAGCATTTTAATCCTGTGATAATGAACTGTAAGTTTCTTGCGATCTTGTAAAGTTCTCAACTATTTTTTTATAAAATTGTCTGTTTTTAGTCAGGCACATCACTATTGGCGAATTATTTAAATATTATATGAATACTTAACAATTACATACTTAGACTAAAATAAATTATGTTACGAAATGAAGTGTTATGTAATGTATCCTATTTTAGTTGATAATGGGTTGGAAAGTTAATTTATTAATTCATAGTTCCTGAAATCAAATCGGTTAGAAGTAAAAGGCACAAAAATAATATGACGTTTATTTTTCCTGTATTTTTGAAATTTGTAATTTAATTTTACCTTTTTATTATATTTTTTTATTTTGTAAATAGAATGGGTTGTTAGCTAAAGAAGCCCTGTTTGAAAGAAATACAATTGGATCGGCACATGTCTTTGAATCTAGTGCAGTGTTAATACCAGAGACAGATCCTTATGAATGCCAATAAACCTAAAGCCGTTTTGCTAACAATCCGCACTGAAAACTGTATGAATTTGTTGTGTACTTCGTTTTATTGTTATTATATTTATTTAGTACAATATACAATTTATATAATTTTATACTATGAATTAAATATATTTAACTGTTCATTGGGTTTGTATTTAAGGTGAATTAAAACGGAGGTTTAATTTATTAGATAATTTATTAAAACGCTGATTAGAACTTATCAACAAGTTGCAAGATGTGTTGTTGCTCCTGCTGCCGCCACTCCTCGCTGCCGGCGTCGCCCAGGTTGCCGGCGTACTCTACAGGGACAATACACATACACATTACACATTAAACATTCATTATACACATCAACAACATTTTACCATTTTAAGCTCATGTTTTAAGATTTCATGTTGCAATTTCAAGTAAAGCTAGAGTTGCCCTAATTCGGTCAACTGAACCAACCGAACCTGTGCTACTAAAAAGTTGCGCTAGTTCGGTCAACCGGACTTCTGCTACTTAATGGAAAATTCGGATTGTGTTTGTCGGCGCTGAACATTGCATTTTACAAGACGGGAGCGCAAAAGCGTTTTACAGATAAATCAAATGTAACCGCTGCGTAATTAGTAGATGACGTACGATATGAGGGGCTCCCGTGTCGTCTCTTCAACTTACCTCTCATGACGTGTCGGATGATCTTCAGCGAGCCTCCGCGCAAGGAGAGCACTCTCTGCACTCGCTGCTTGATGGTGGGCGGGCCCGCTGTACACACCTGACACAAACAAACAAACAACGTACATTTACAAACCTGCCTAGTTATAAAAAAAAGTACTAACAGTGATAGCAGTTATTGACACAAACTGTTAGGCTCATGTCACAACAAAAAAAAAAAGTTACAAGCTTACTTCTAAAATTATTCTGTCGATAAGTTGTAACGTGAACAATCCTCCTGAAAGCCGCCTTAAATATTGTGCGTCGTCGTCCATTCCTTCAGTATCTTGCTGAAATTACAAAAGCAATTTTCAATCATTATACTTACAGTAAAAAAAAGCACAATAACAACAAACAACAATACAATTTGTTTAACTTACCTCCATCTCCTTTTCCGTGCGGTCGACTTTGTCCATATATTTGAAGTGCAATTCTAGCAGCCGGTCCACTTTCTCCAAGTCATTCTCAGTAAACTTCGCAAGCAGTCTCTGCCTTTGACTGCCTTGGCAGTTGCGTAACATTGACGCTATTATTGACACCACGTGCTCTGAAATATATACAAGAGATAAATAAGTCATTAAGGCAAGCCTTTGGGTATGTTGACTGCGCAGAAAAGTAGACTACATACTAATGGTAATTGAGTACATAAATAAAACAGTACTGTAAGTACTTAAAAAAAAACCATTGACAAGATTATTTTAAAGACATTCTAACGCTGGAACCCAGAAGTGCTAGGTCGTTATCTCATCATAATGCAACCTTAATCGCATGTCAATTCGGAACACGCGGGAAAGGACAAGCATCAAGAACAGAAGACTACACGATCAATGTTCATCTGGAATACCTTCGTGCTGGTCGACGGTGAGGAGCCTCTTGCGCTTGGGCGTCTTCATAAAGAGCGGGAACACGGTGCGCAGGCCGAGGATGTCCACGAACTTGTTGCAGTTGTCGCGCCCGTCGGGGCCCGCCAGCGCGTGGTCCAACACCTTCAGAGATCCGTTGCGGGACATTTTCTTCTCTCTGTTACAAGCCCATTCATTCTATTTATATTTTTTTTTCTGACGGATTTGCAGTTGCAGTTGCTGCTTGTACAAGCAGGCGACGTAAATATATCCATACAGTAGCATTAATGGACGGCGTTAAATGCAAAAATCGCAAAAAAATCCTCAAATTGATTTACAAGCACAGAATACCAAATAGTAGTCCCTACAGAAGGCTCATTTACTGACATCTTTCAAATAAATAGCAACTCTAGTCCCGTTATAATAAAGTTTAATGCAGATCGCACGGCACTAACAAAAAGACGAAGTAGCTACCTCTCTTTCTATCGTGTATCGCACTACTCTTACTAATACAATACAATACAAATGATCTTTATTAACACCAAAATAAAAGAACACAAATATTACAGTACATAAACAAAGTTGAGTCAACAGGCGGCCTTATTGCTAAGGTAGCAACCTTAGGGCTGTCGTCTTTGAAAAAATAATAAAGAAGCTCAGTTAAATGACTGCCTAGCAAAAGACCGGACGAAGTGGAAGAAAAGGACATGAAAGGCTGACTCCAAATAGATGGGACAGGGTCTAGAATAATGTGTGGTCACTTCTTTTTGAATAATAACTGAACATCAACTACAAGTCAATGGCGCTAGGCGCTATATAAAACACCCCCGAACACCACCGGCGGAGTCCCGCGGTGCCTGCGGGGTGCGGGGCGTGGGGCGCTATATCGGGCGGGAAACTCATTTTGGCGCGGAGGGGTGAGTGTCCTTTTTGTACGGGTTAGTACTATTATTTTCTTGTGTGGTGTGGTTTGAGATGTATGTGTGATGTAGTGTAGTGTACCGGAGCATGAGGTTCATGAGCTGCAGCCCCTCGCCGCGCAGGAAGCGGTCCCTGTTGGGGGGCTCCATCAGCGCGCAGCACAGCGCGTCGAACATGTGGTGTGTGTGTTGGTGCGGTGTGTATGTGTGATGTAGTGTAGTGTACCGGAGCATGAGGTTCATGAGCTGCAGCCCCTCGCCGCGCAGGAAGCGGTCCCTGTTGGGGGGCTCCATCAGCGCGCAGCACAGCGCGTCGAACATGTGGTGTGTGTGTTGGTGCGGTGTGTATGTGTGATGTAGTGTAGTGTACCGGAGCATGAGGTTCATGAGCTGCAGCCCCTCGCCGCGCAGGAAGCGGTCCCTGTTGGGGGGCTCCATCAGCGCGCAGCACAGCGCGTCGAACATGTTCTCCATCGCCTCCTGCTCCTCCGCGCCCGCCGGGTCGTGCCGCTTGTAGAACTGCACCACACAATACAAAACTCTTTACTGTACCGTGTACGCAAACAAACAGACACAAAATAAGACAGCCATATTGCACGCACATATCAAAATAATGATTGCATGCTGACTCAGTTTTGAATTAGTTATTCAAAATACTTTTAATTGTCTAAATATATTTTTTATGTGGATGTTATAGTAAATCGAATGCAAAATCTTACCGCCAACTGTTGCAATAGCACATCAATGCCATCAAGCTCCCCCAAAAATTTCCTGTTTTTAGGTGTGTTCTGTAGCAAAATGGACAGTATCTCTGTTGCGTAAAGCTTGTTGCCATCAAAAGGCACTTTCATTTTCAGCCTCTTCAATATCCACTGCAAGAAACCTTGTTTAGCTACTTCTGCACACAGTTCTGGTCTGAATTCTGTGATGTTTTCTATTATTCCTGTAATTTGAAAAGAATAATATTAATTTATCATCTACATGTCATACAGATTATTATTATATTATTTCTTGTCTCTGCAAATTGTAAATCAATAAGTATGCAAATACCTAGTGTGTTATGTACAGCATCCCTTTCATCTGGCACCTGTTCATCCAGACGCTGCAGGTTGTGCAGAAGCAATGCTGGTGCCTCCGCCTCCTCTAAAGCATTCACCAGCTCCTCCGCACCTTCCTCACTTTCATGCAGGATGTCTACATCTGTTAATTCCTGAATTAACAAAGTGTTGCTACAAATTAATTATAATTTTCATACTTAAATAATTATCCCTTATAAAGTCATATAGTTTCTTGTAATGAAAGACAATTAATGTACGAGTACGTAGGTAAACAAAGTTGAGAGGTGTCCCCACTTTATTTCTATTGTAACCTTTTTGTGATTACTTTTTTGAAGTATAATAGTTATTAGGTGTATATGATTAAAATAATCTAGTAAGTATATTGGTCTAAATAGTTTTATACCTGTAGTAAATGCACGACTTGTGTGGATATATCAGTGTTGTCATGTGAGAGCAGTTCCAACAAAGAGCTCACACATTTCAGCTCTACCAAAAGAGGGTACTGGTCTGGCACTGTAGCCACAGCACTGAGTTCCTAAAAACAGCACCAATAATGACACAACAACATAATAATTAGAAAAAATACTTAACTATGATTGCCCAGCAGTAAGGACAATAAAGACACATTATATCTGTTACCTTAAACTTACTGAAATATGTACAAAGATTCAAGTGTATATTGAGTGATATACAATGTAAATGCTTACTTGTAGTGCTTCATGTAAGTCAATCTCACTTTCCATGAACTTTTCTGGCTGGTCTGGGAACTTAATTCTCATCTCTCTATTCTTCAAAGCTTTCTTTTCAAAATTTAAAACTAGTTTTTTTACTCCAGTTTCATCCAAGATTTCACCCTTCAGATTTAGAATAAAGACATTATTAAATATTTTTACATTAAAACTAAAACTGACCAATTGTAATTATAAGTAAATCATAAGGAGAGGGTAGGCTCGAGCCCCTTGGTGGGGACGTATATATGAGCTGTTAGTGTGAAGGAGAGGGTTATGTTCAACCATACCATATTGTTTGTAATTTAACATACCTCAGTAGCTTCTGTTTCGACAAATCGAAGGATATCTTCTCTTTCCTTATCGGTAATTGCAGGTTCACTAGGCAGCCCTTTGCTGGCCTGGTACATCATATGGTCATTCTTTGCCTTTGCCAAACGGCGCATCTTCACAGCCCTCATAATCTCCTCTTCTTCATCGCCACTGTCTTCCTCATTTGGTCGTTTTGGTGTAGGTGTTGGCTAAAACCAGGTAACATTATGTTTACGTTTACCCCAATAACAAGATAAAGAAGCAAAAACAACACAAAACATACCTTGAACTGAAGCAACTCGCCGACGTCCATTTTCGCAAAAAATCTTTCTATAAAGCAGCTTAAATGTATTAATGAGATGGATACTCTAAATAAACCAAGTGTCGAAGGCGACGAAGCAGCTTGTTTTTTACTATTTTATTATTTCCACTGATTTCCACTTTTCCACATTTGATCACATTTCAAGATTTTTTTTTCTTTCTAGTTTCTTTTTTTTTTCGTTTCTAAACAAAGCTTGGTAGGCAACAGAACCAAACCATACTATTTACTTTCTGTTTAAGTTCTTTCTTCCTTCCTTCTTTATTGTTTTATTATGTAAAAAAAAATGGTTTTAAAAATAAAATTGTAAGAAAGAAACCAATAAAGTAGTTATTTTATCTATAGTCCACAAGTGTTTATATTTTCTAGGATAAAAATGACGGTATTTGAGAATCTCCATTCCACATGAATCCGAAACTGCCAAAGAGAAAACTAGTGCCATAATAGAAAAAAAATGCTAGTACATTATTTGGCCGTGAATTATAGGGACTCAACTAGACCATAGATATTTTTTTCTAGTGCGGAGCTAAAATGGCGGCAGAATTTTAAAATGTGGCGGCACTTTTATAACTTTTGCTATGTAATTAATTTGTTATAGTTAGAATTGTATTTAAAAATGAATCAATTAACCAAGTTTAGCTCATTATTAAGAAAATTGCAATGCTCTAATCGTTACAAACAGGGTATAGTATTAAAGGTAAAAGTTATGTTCTTACTAAATGAATTCGAAAGTAATGACTTGTAAATTATATTTATGCATTATTTTAGGATGTTGCAGCTGCACTTCAAGAAGCCCATGAACATGATTTGCTAGAACTATTGGAATTGCTTGTCTCGACGCATGATCTTGAGATTCAAATAAAACTACTTTACGTTCTAGCTGCGTACTTGATTAACAACGTAAGTTCTAATTCGGTCACGCACAATTAGGTATACATTTAATAATACCTTTCCGCAGTAGATCCACACTGACAAAAGTTTTATCTACTGAGGACAAAATGTCTCACGATGATCCACAATGGATCTTCTGAGAACGAAGAATCCGATCGGTAGCTGAAGTTTGCAGGTTCAAGCTTCGGCACGTACCAATGTATTTTAATATTATTATAAAATACATTGGTACGTGCCTTGTTTTCGATTTTGGAAGTCATATGTACGTTATTTCGCGCGCTCTTACGATGAAGGAAAACATAATGAGGAAACCTGCGAACACCTCAAAATAAATTCAAAGGTTGTATGTGAAGTTGATCAACTCGCACTGGGTGGGCCAGCGTGGTCAACCAAGTGGCTGATTTCAGAGTAACTCGGTGGGGACATATTATTATTATGAGATGATGTTAACGAACTACTTCCTTTTCCACATTAGTAAGTTTTCCTCGGGAATGAGGTTTTCCTACGGTAAAAGTAGCTTTTATGTTCTCCCCTATTATGCCATCATCCACCTGAAAATGCAACTCAATCCGTCCGTTCAGAACAAGTCAATATCAATAATTATATCTTTCATATTTTAAAATACCTATGCATTAAATTACAAACAAATACAAGACCATAATATGGATGTGCTGAATGCATTAACGTATTATTACATTGTATGTTCAATTCGAGCCCCTCGGTGGGAACATAATATGAGCTGTTAACAATATGTTCAATTCAATTCAATCACACTAATATTATAAAGGCGAAAGTTTGTTTGTTACTTCTTCACTTCTAAACGGCTGGATGGAGTTAGCTGATAGCGGAGCCGCGGGGCGGAAAGCTAGTATTTTATAATTATTGATTAGTAAGAAAAGGATCCAATTAATTTCAGGGTGTTTATAACGAAATAATCGTGAAATATAATCCCGTGTACGACACCATTCAAAACTTACTGGTTCGAGGTTTGCCGATAAAGGCAGCAGTTGCTTTGAACTTCTTGACGGCGACGCTCAGCTTCGACGATGGAGACGCGCGGAATCTCGCTACATACGCGCAGAACATGGTCAGGGTCAGCGGCTGTCTGAACACTATGACTGATATGTTTAGCGGCAGCATGATGGTGAGAAATCTGTCTTTATATCTGTACGATACTCACCTACTAGGTACGTAACTCTTCTACATCTTTTATTTCAGTATCAAGATACTTGGATAGCACTTTGCCAGAGTCTATCTGAAGCCTGCCGTGGTTCAGAAGTTAATCAAAATTATTGCTCACATCTTATACCGCTGGTAAGTAGTTATTAGATGATGTTCATTTAGTATTTTGCCAATATTTTGAACTTTGTTTATAAATGTTCCAGTGTGTCCAAAGATGTCGTCAGGGTAATGTTGATGTATGTTCGGTTCTTCAGAGTTTGCTAAGTAACCACGATCGCAACATCCAGCTTTTCATTGAAAGTGAAGGACTCAGCATATTTACAAGGTATTTATAACGCTTATATAACTTTATAGGGTTTAAATAGTTTACGAGATGAATATCAATAGAATAAACTGATTTTGTAATGCAAACCTCAGTGTAGACTCCTTAAAGAAGACATCTCTTTTTATAGGCCAGTGTTGCAATATAATATGGGAATGCAACTCTTGAATACAATAATAGAGAAGTCCCCAACAGCAGTTCCGATGTTGCGAACCGCCGACGTTGTACGGCATCTGCGAAACTTCTTGGATTTGTACGGACCCTACTCGCAAATGGGCCAGTGGGCAACTATAATTTTGTACCACTTGGATAAAAGAGGTGAATATTTTTAATTGTAATAAAAATAATAATAGCCAACATAATTAACATTCAAGTATATTGTTTATTTCTAGAAAATAGTACGATGGAAAGGTCTCAGCGAACAATTTCGGAAAATATTAAAGCTGAAGACGTTAACAGAGTTACGTCGCACCAAAAGTGGAATGGTATTGCACATTTTGACGCTGGTAATATGGTCAGTAACCAAGAAGAGGCGTTAAAAGAGTGTGAAACTAACAGGAATATTTTCCAATTTCGCAACGATGCCAACCACACAAAACATGATGACACAGGAATGTTGTTTCAAAATGTAATTAAGGAAGTACTGTACTGGAAATCTAAAGAAAATATACATTCCAACAGACAATTTAATTTAAACACAACAAAAAGATTGCTTAGTGAGTTTCCCAGTAGAACTATGACACCTGCGGAAATACCTCAAAATTGTTACAGAAATACTACAAAACAAAACATTACACCTAGATATAACGCACAAGAGCAGGATCTAACCTTTTCTTCTTTAATGAGAGAGACCTTACAAGATACCACAAACGATTATGTAAATAGAAATAATAACAAATTATTTGAATCAATTTCAACTCCTCGTCTCACAATTAACGCAACTGCATATGATAAGGATATGGAAACCAATGAAAGTATTATACACCATTCAGCTCTTGGTAATGGAACACAGATAGATTTGAAAAATTTCAGACCTCCTTTCATGTCAACGCCGAAGCGTAATAGTAAGGCAAACAAAACGAGCGTGTCCAAGATAACCCACAGGGGCAGAGCATCTACTGCGCGATTCAATAAAAAACAAACAAGCAGACATACATCTAAGCCTCCAAATCGTTTTAAGCAGGAAAAATCGAGTGAAAGCAAAGAGACAAAACATAGATCTATGAGTGAAAGATTTTTCAGTGCTATCAATGAATCTTGCTCTACTATAGTAAAAGGCATGAAGAGTATATTTAGAACAAAAAATGAAAAGGATGAAAAGCACGATAATAAAGAAAATATTAAAATGAACGAAAACGAAGACTCATGTAGTTACAGCTTTACGAACTACATGCGCAACAGAGACGCCCTTTTAGAAGGAGAAAGCTTAAATGAAGAGTCTAGTTCTGGAAATGCTAACTATAAAGTTGATTCCTGCAAAACCTGTAAAGACACTATTATATTGCAACAAAAGATGAAACGAGATGATTACCTTAAACAGACTGTGAGGAAACTCAAGATGGGCATTAACTTGTATGGCTGTGACTTCAAGGTAAGAAAATAACTATTGCTTGATCACAAAAATTGGGCCACATGATAAAGAATTTGTGTAAAATTAACAAGTATGCTCGTTCGTATTCTTTTCAAAATTATAGCTGTCATGCTCCCAAATATTCTGGTTGTTACGTTTCAAATATATGTCTTGAAAAAAACCTTCAAAGAACTGCATTATTTGTTTCAGAAAATATCCCATGCGATGTGGCCTCGTGATCGGTACATGACACCGGATATGCTGCACAACCTTTATCGGAAGCTCATCGTGAGAGGAGGTCACGACAATCATTCCTTTCGGCTAAAAGCACGCAACGCTATGACAAAGAAATACATAAAAAATAAATATCTCTAAAATTCTATCTATTTATTTCTTTTTGCAACATTTCTGTCATGTACCTTATATATTACTTCACTATAGTTTACTATAAGTAGACTCGTGACGCACCATGTCCCTCGTGATATCGGCGACAGTGGGTGTCCCTGAAACAAACAAATGACTCAATATCAAATGCCTGAAGAATGTTATGCAATTTGTCATCTAGGAAAGTTTGCGGTTTCAAGTTGTTTTTCTGACCTACTTTGTTATAATTTTATGTTTTTCTACTTATTGAATGGTAAATTATTTACGTTTCATTAGGAGTCCGCCGCACAGCTCCGCCATTTTCACAATTTTTCCCGTCAGAATGAGGGATTTTCCCGCTACAAAAATTTCACATAAACCTTTTGACTATAACGAACAAGATAAAAAGAATTATAAAATTCGATGCAGCTGTTCTTGTAATGTGGGTATTGTTACGGACGTGGGGTTCGGGATTTGTAAGAAAAGCCGAATAACTTGATTCGAGAATTTATTCGACAATAAACAGGTCGCAGGTCCAATCAGAACTGTAGCCAAATCGTAGAGTCGCTCGTAGTCCGTTGGTCACGCTGAGTTTACAGGTATCTTCAACTGGTCACTCCAATCACGTTATAGCCAAATCACAGGGTCGCTCGTAGTCCGTAGGTATCGCTTTAGTCGCAGGTTTCTTCCACTGATCGCTTGTAGATCGCTTATTGAGATCGCTTTGATAGCTCAGAAATGAACTGGCGTTGGCCGTCGTCTCGGGCGTTTATATACCCCCACGAAACAATGGGTTGTTTACGCGATGCTTGATTTCTGGAGTAATCCCATTGTAATCACGTAATCGGGAAATTACTAGAACATTTCCTTTGTTCTCAGACAATACTTGTCACAGAATAATGGGCGCGCGAGGTCACTAAATTCGAGTAAACAAGTGGCTTGCTTAGGTGATTTTGTGCCTTGCGGCGTAGACAGAAAGTCCATCTTCGTTTGCACCGTGATCCCTCTGTGAATGCAATTGGAATTTCCCATCCTTTATAGTTGTATAGATGTACTTATATCGAATTTGAGTAGCGATCTCTCGAACTTTATGGCAAGTTCGTAACACTGCCCTCCTCTTAGAGATGCTCGTCCCGAGCTTCTTAATTATCGCCGTGATAACGTGCCAAGCGGTCGTCTTGAATTGTCTTCAGCGCTCCTCTCGAATGCCGATGTCTCGCCATCAACTCGCGTAACTAACTTGTATGGGCCTTCCCATCTCGTTTGTGGTTTGGATGACTTCCCTTTTCGACGTTTTAGTTTACAGAGCCAGACTAGTGATCCTTTCTCCAATCCACTGGAATTTTCTCTCCAGTTATAATTAGGCTTCATGTTTTCGCGAGACTGTAATCTCGTCTCACGTCCGAAGTTCGCGTATGACGGGATTGCTTTCGTGCCCTTATACTCCGAAATCCATTTTGGTTTCTCGCCATGTGGCTTCCATGCGACATTATGTGGTATGTCTTTGTCGTTCTTTTGAGCTTTCTTCGTTGACGTACAGGATCCCGGTGGGATGATCCTCATCAGCCGCACGATTTCATTAGGCTTTTGCTTGACGCGAGGCTCGCATGGCTCCGGGCACGGTCTTCTTGAAATTATATCAGCATTTCCATATGTCTTCCTACTACCACGTTCTTTAAAGGTAGAGCTGCCCTTGGATTCCGCCTTACTAGGAGTTGGTTGACACTTCTTCACCCAGACAGCTTCCTCACTTCTCCAAACAGCGTCGTTTTCCTTCGCAGTAGTATTTCTCTTAGTCCAGGCTATCGCTCGGTTCTTCTGATTTCCAGTAGGACAGGAAAGTTGAATATGGCCCCTTTTTCCACATTTGTAGCACATTGGTCCAGTTGTCGGCTTCTTGGACGGGAGCGACGTCTTTACTTCCAACAGTTTTTGTGTTGGTCGGAAATCACGCCGCAGGGCTTCCACTTCAAGGGCGTGTGCTAAAGCTTCCTTCAACGAAACATGATGGCGAAGCGCCACTGCAGTCCTTATCTCCTTATCTCGAATTCCGTCGATGAATGCCTGAAGGGTGTTGGAGTCCACCATCTTCGCATCAGCAGACGGGTACGCCTTGCGAACGAGCTTTTCAATCTCTAAAGCCCACTGCTGCAGTCCTTCTCCTTGGCGTTGAACTCGGTCGCGTAGTTGGGCGCGGTAGGCGTGTTGCAGGTGGCGCTCTCCGTAACGTGCCTCAAGTGCCTCCATCAGGTCCTTCAGTGTGCTAGCCGAGCCTGGTAGCACCTCCAAAACGGAAAGAGCCGATCCCCGAAGTGCAGCGGTAAGAGCTGTCAGGCTCTGTTCCTCTGTCCACCTATTCGCAACGGCAACAGTCTGGAATTGCCGGCGGTACGCGGCCCAGGCCGTAGTGCCGTCGTAAGATGGTACTTTCACTCTCAAAGGCTGGCTAGCATAAACAACTTCATTCGGCGCCGCAGCTCCTCCAATCTCGATTTGTAGAACCTTTTTCTGCAGTTCAGCGAGGTTTTTCTTCATGCTGTCTATGTAACTTTCCAATTTCCCAACTCTCTCTTCTACTTGGTCCACGTTTTCTTGTAATTTTTTCACAGTGGCCGAAACTGATGACATGGCAAGCAGCATTTCCTCCTGTTTGTGGCTCAGGTCCCTCCGCATTTCTTCTTGTTTCCGGCTCAGGTCCTTGCGCATTTCCTTTTGCTCCTGTTGCATGATGTCTTGTTTCAGGCTCAGGTCCTCGCGCATTTCCTCTTGCCTCTTTTGCATGATGTCTTGTTTCAGGCTCATTTCCTCCATCATTTTCATAAGACGGCTGAGGTCAAACGTTGATGCTCGGGATTCCTGGACGCGGCTGGTAACCGGAGGTGTCGCTCGATGGGCGGTAACAGTAGCCGGGGCTAGTTGTCCTGTTGGTTGGGCTTCTGGTTCGGTAGGCAAGGCTTCTGGTCCAGCAGGCGGGGTTCCTGGTCCGGTAGGCATGTCTTCACGGGCTGTAGTCGTGGCTTCCGCAGCTAGCTGCGCCCTTGTTCTGACGCCGTCAGTATTCTCCCTCGGAGTCACTGGCATTTCCAAATCCCACTTCTGACACCAAATGTTACGGACGTGGGGTTCGGGATTTGTAAGAAAAGCCGAATAACTTGATTCGAGAATTTATTCGACAATAAACAGGTCGCAGGTCCAATCACAACTGTAGCCAAATCGTAGAGTCGCTCGTAGTCCGTTGGTCACGCTGAGTTTACAGGTATCTTCAACTGGTCACTCCAATCACGTTATAGCCAAATCACAGGGTCGCTCGTAGTCCGTAGGTATCGCTTTAGTCGCAGGTTTCTTCCACTGATCGCTTGTAGATCGCTTATTGAGATCGCTTTGATAGCTCAGAAATGAACTGGCGTTGGCCGTCGTCTCGGGCGTTTATATACCCCCACGAAACAATGGGTTGTTTACGCGATGCTTGATTTCTGGAGTAATCCCATTGTAATCACGTAATCGGGAAATTACTAGAACATTTCCTTTGTTCTCAGACAATACTTGTCACAGAATAATGGGCGCGCGAGGTCACTAAATTCGAGTAAACAAGTGGCTTGCTTAGGTGATTTTGTGCCTTGCGGCGTAGACAGAAAGTCCATCTTCGTTTGCACCGTGATCCCTCTGTGAATGCAATTGGAATTTCCCATCCTTTATAGTTGTATAGATGTACTTATATCGAATTTGAGTAGCGATCTCTCGAACTTTATGGCAAGTTCGTAACAGTATTATACATTTCGCGGCGATTAATTCCCATACTATATAAATAGACAGATAGATTACTAGGCTAGCTGTAGGAACCAAAGAGTCAAAGAATATTGAATATTCAAATATACTTGTCTCAAATTCATTAATATGAATTTTCAACACGCCAATTTTATAAAATGAAATATGGCGCAGTATGAAAGTAAACGAAATACTCACACCACCGTTACGTATGTCTGTACCTAGCGGTTGACGTAAAGCCCGACCAGAGAAATAAAAAACCTCGCCATATTGCGGAATTTCAATGGAACTAATTTTATAAGGGAATTTGTTGCCATTATTGTCGTAAAAATGCGTAAAAATATACACATGGCGCCCCCAGAGCAGGATTTTTATTTCTTTGGTCAGGCTTTAACAAACATTCCAAAATGTACAGTCGAATCAGCGGAAAGTTGACTACATATGAACGTAACTTGTTGCTTCAACATCTGAAAGGAGTAGGAGTAAAAGGTTAAGATCGTATAAATGGGTACTAACCTGCTATTTGGAACGCAAAATCCAATTCTGTTCGGAATATCTGGAGCATCTTCTGAACGCCGGCCTGCCCGCCTACTGCTAGTCCCCAGATTGCTGGTCTCCCGACAAACACCTGGGTATTACAAGTATTAAGTACCCAAATTACATTCTTCCTTTTTTTTTATTAAATGCTTTACTCTAATGGAGCCTAAAGAATCTACATGCGGCAACGCTCCTATAGGAGAATTTGACATTATTATGTATTTATTTAATTTAGTAAGTTCGACGTTTGTCATAAAAAAAGTCTCACATTATGACTGTTCGACAGTCTCCATTAAATGTTCAAAAATATGTAAGTTGATGTATAATTATAAAAGATAGTAAAACACTCAAGTCTTACCATTTTCGCACCCAGGGCCAATGCTTTGTATACGTCGTTTCCGGTTGAAACGCCACCATCCAAATACACCTCCACATTGTAATTTTTTACAGCCTCAACTATTTCCGACAAAACTTCGATCTGTGGAAAAATTAATCATATACCTAAATAGTGGTGAAGTGACTCCGGGTTCGAATCCTTGTCCAAGCTCAATGTTATAAATTTTCATTATCAACTTTACATGATTTTATGGAGACGTACCGTAGCTGGGACCCCATCTAGTTGCCTTGCACCGTGGTTGGATACCAAGATAGCAGAGCATCCAGCTTTAACAGCTCTCACGGCATCGCAACCGCGAAGTATCCCTTTCGCTACGATGGGTAGCTTTGTTAAGCTGAAATTATTATAACAATAGTCAATGGCGCATACTTTCTATTCTAAGGTTCTCTTTCTTTTTGTTGATATTTTTTTTCCGCCCCGCGGCCTAGCCCGCGTTTTTTCCCGCAGGAATGAGGCATTTTCCTCATTCATTCATTTTAGGGTAAAGTTTCATTAAAATCCATCCAGTAGTTTTTGCGTGAAAGAGTAACAAAGATCCATACATCTATGATCAATTCATCACGTTTATAATATTAGTAGGATTACCTTCTCAACCATGCAATATCCTCCCATGTCAATGACCTATCGAATAAATTGTTGACGTATTCATTCAGTCCACTTCCGTCGCTTGTGGTCTGTATTTTGGTAGATAAATGCCCTTCAAAATTTGCTAACCTACAATTAAGGAAAGATCACCTAATTATTATAATGCAAGTATACTACATAATTGACTACAAAGAAAACACCCTTGAAAATACAGTAACCAGTATCTACTTAGTTACTTCGCCTCTTTTAGCAGTAAAGTTGGCGGATGCTGTGTTTGATTAAAAACAGAAATTGACTACAGGCTTATGAGAATTTGTATAAACACGCGTTATATTAACTACTATGTTGCTACTATGTTAACTTAATGTTAAAGTCTAGTTGTAATGTTCTTTCACATCTTAGCAATCTCGAAGTATCATTTACTGTGGTGAGATAATAAATAAATTATTATTATTATTATATTAATAGCTACAAAAAGATGCTGCTGTTTTTGTTGGCACATAGTAATCTGACCATTTTGACAAATGAGTCATTACCATAATTACCTCAAATGATTTGGCAGAGTGAATTTATTCCGAACATCAGCTCGTCTGAGTCCAAACACGGGAGTGTCCACGGTGAGCGCTATGGCCTTAAAGCCCGCCTTCTCGGCTCTCAACACCAAATTTCTAGTGACATCCCTGTCGTTGTAAATGTATAGTTGGAACCATTTCAACGCGTCGGGAGCGGCTTCAGCGATCTCCTCTATAGAACTTGTAGCGATGGTACTCAACGTGTAGACCGTACCTTCCGCTTGAGCAGCTGTGCAACATCAAGTTATTTCAAAATGTAGGTAATTTTATTAAAGTGAGTAATATATTTATTTCCTTTACAGATACAAACAAAACAAAACTGGAAGCAAGTGTATGTGTGTTGTGTTTGTGTGATTTCTGCGAGTGTGGGTGTGGTTCCAGATCATATTATCAGGACAGACGTATTAGTTTAATGATGAATATCTAAATTAGACGGCATCTAGTAATCTATCAATCTATTCAACACTTGGCCTTGCTAACGCTAGCTTGTAACGACAACAAATTCCAATTTGAAAACTAGGGATCGTTTCGCAATAGGAAAGAAGAGATTTAGCAATTATTATTCTACATAGTTCTTAAACTGCATGGTTCAACAACATAACTCACTTGATTAGGTCATTCATACGGGTGAAGATGACACAAGAAATAGATATTAATAAAGTGGAATGTTTATAAAATTGCATACCTCTTGCAGTAGCTAATTCGCCATCAGGATGAGCCATCTTTTGCATAGCCGTGGGGGATATGCCTACGGGCATGGACACCTTATGGCCCAAAACCGTCGTGCTTAGATCACATTCAGATACACCGACGAGGCATTTCGGTCGGATTCGGAACCTAAAATCAAATTTGAACAGTATACCAGCATCTTTGATTATACCAGCATATAATAGAATAAGAGACAAGAAAGTTGTAATGACAAATGACTTACCTTTGAAAGGCACGTTTATTTTCTGCCAAGGTAAATTCTTCAGTTGCGCCACTTTTGTAGTAGTCACGAGCATTTTGCGGTAATATCACAAGAGCTGCTTCTTCAAGATCCTTAACACTTACGTACTTCTCCATCACTGATCAAACTAAAAGACAAAAACTAATTTATGCGAGTACGATACAAATGAAATACGCACTTGCTCTAGACACTATTTATCAATACACTGGTCACAGGTCAAATGATCCTACCGTGCTTCTTATCGGATTATTTGTTTTAACTCCTATTAAATTATGGTAAACAGACAGTAAAGTACGAAATAAGTTACATTTGTATTAAACAATAAACACAAGTGACTCGTTAATTGTTAATTAACGTATTCGGAATATTTTTACTTGAATGTAGATAAAGCTTACATACAAATAAAACACAAGATAAAATTTTCGAGTTTATTTCTTGATTTTAATATTATAATATCTGTACGAATGCTATTTTGGTAAGCATTCTTGTATAATGTAATGTCAAATGCCTTTCGTTAAATATTTGCCATAGAAATGTCATACAAAACTCAACTGATCTTAATATAATTCTATCAATAAGACATTTTGCACTGTTCTTGACAGACACAAAAATACACGTGCTGCACTTCGTACTACAACCATTAATATCTTACGTACATCTTGCGATACAAATCGAAATCCTGCAAGTTTCTGTTCTACTTCGAATAGTATCGTTGATTATTATTACACAACTTTGAAACTCGTAAATATGTGTCAGTTTGTCCGTCAGATTTGGTAGTGTGAACTTTCCACCTTGGCTATGTCACCTATCTATAATCCTAGTAAATCACATTTCATTTCTTTTCAACAAAACATTTAACTTTTGCATTTTATATTATAAAAGATACAAAAAATTAAGCTATTAAGAAAAGGGCCACCAAATATCCCTCAATTTACCCATCTTTGGTAATAATAACGTTAACAACAATGAGAAGTCAATCAAAATATCCACAATGCTAGCGTATTCATTCTCAAGCATTACGTCTGAAATTTTGATTTGACAACTAAAATCACTTTTTACAAATCTAAATAAAAATATTTGATATCTACAAATGTCCAATTTGTAAAATGATCATCGCTAGGTGTAAGCAAATTGAGCAAACAAAATTAAATAAGGCACACCACGGTCTGAATGACCAACATTTTGGGAACAGCTTAATATTGAAAACACGCTACATGTATAATAAAATACTCACACACGAGTATTTAGCGGATGGATCGCGAAATTGGCGAAACAGAGAGACAGTAGTAAGGTGGTGAAGCGTGAAACAGGCAAGAATATACTACTAGCAGCGTAAGTGAGAGTACTGAGAGTGAAGACGAGCGGCGCTGTCTTATGTGAATACGATGAGGCATTGCCATTTACCACAGGCTTACTATCAAACCTGCATCATGTGATCTAACCACTACCAAGGAAAATATGTTACAACCATTCACGAAATATAAAAATAAATAACATATATTACAAAGCAGAACATTGACGTAGTGGCAACACTTTCCTGTAAGACTAGTAATACCTATATCTACAAAAGTTGTTTTTAAAAACTAAGTTTGTATTACATCAATACATCTAGCAAATAAATTGAAATTATTGTAATGTTTAAATGTTAGGCCAAAATCTCAAGTTCTGGGCCTAATCATCGTGAATGCATCGTATTATACAGCAAAGTTTGCATCATTCATAACATTTGTGTTGATGCTTCACTTGCATAGAACAATACCTCTTACACGGAAGTTTAATCACAACAAAAAAAAACGTAATTGACAAGCATTGAGTAACCATGACTTTGTATCAATTTACACTATTTTTTAAAAGAAAATAAGCTAAGTTAGAGTATCGTATCGGGGTTATTCACATCGTGTAAATACCATTCATTCATACATAATTAAAACTTGTACATTATAGGTTGAAATGAAATATGTCCAAAAAATCATTCATGATAATAAATCTAACACGATTGGGGTTCAACAAAATTTAGGTAACGTGAGTACATGCTAATAAATACAATCACAATCAAAATTAAATTCATAAAGCTATAACAAGTACAGAATATAAGGTCAGTTAAAAGATGCATTTCTACCAAAAGCGAAATTTTATGTTACACTTATAATAACAAACTACAGCACAAATCAATGTTTTGTTAAAAAGCAACCTACATCAAATAACATAATCATATTTAGTTCGTCAACTTGTGAAAATGTTTAGATAGCACCCACCTAGCATTTTACAATGATAAATCTATGTATGTACTAGTTGTGATATATTAATACACGCCAATTTACAAATTAAATATTTTCACAATATAAAAATGCACGTAGTAAGTACAGTTTATTCATT